>CM076570.1:1066717779-1066985856 GCA_034641835.2 Pinus albicaulis
TGAGTGAAGAATCTTCATTCCCTTCTCACTCATGTGTCCGAACCTATGATGCCATAATCCTGCATCTGCTCCTTTGGAAGTTAAAGAATTAACAGAGTTAGAAATACCATTGCATTAGTACAATGTACCAACCTTTTCAGCTTTTGCTATTACCAACGCTTCTTTGGTGACCTTCCAAGTTTTATCTGTGAAAGTTTTCACACAACCTTCACTGCCTAAATACCCTGTTGAAATCAGATTTTTCTTCAGATCTGGAACATGCCTTACCTCCTTTAGTAGCCATTGGTTTCCATTCTGTTGTTTTACAAGAACTTTACCCATTCCAACAATTTTACAGGGTTTATCATCATCCAAATGAACTTGTCCAAAATCTCCTTGAACATAGTCATGAAAATATTTCTTATCAGGTGTGGCATGGAATGAAGCCCCTGAATCTACAACCCAAGAATCAGTAACATTTTCGAAAGAAATAATCAAAGCATCTTGTAACACATCACCTGTCACATTTGCTTCATGCTTGTTTTCTTGTTGTGCATCTCCTTCTTTTCCCTTCCAAGATCTACAATCTTTCTTTAGGTATCCTCTCTTTCCGCATTTCCAGCACACTATCCCTGATCTGGAATTGGATCTGCCTTTCATTGATTTACTGCGATAACCCGAGCTATTTCCTCTTTCCATTCTTCTTCCCCTAGACTCTGCACTCAAAGCATTACCAGATGTCTCACTAGAGCTTTTCTGTCGCATTTCCTCGCTAAGGATAGCACCGACAACATCATCAAACTTTAAAGTACTAGATCCAGAGACAGAGTTACTAATGGCCATAACTAAACCATTCCAGCTTTCTGGCAATGAGCATAGAAATAAAAGAGCCCTAACTTCATCATCAAAGTTTACCCCTATAGAACTTGACTGACTCGTAACTGTATTAAAATCATTTAAATGGTCTACAACAGATCCACCTTCCGACATATTCATATTAAATAATCGTTTCATAATAAATACCTTGTTTGAGGCTGAGGGTTTTTCATATATTTTTACCAATGTCTGCATCAAACCCTCTATTATTTTTTCCTTCGAAATATTGAAGGAGACTGACGCCGCAAGGAACAACCGTACTGTTCCGAGTGCCTTTCTATCGAGAATCTTCCATTCCGCATCTGTCATGGCCACTGGCTTCTTTGTTTTTCTGCCTAATGGTAGGTACAGATCTTTCTGATACAGATAATCTTCCATATGCATCTTCCACAATGGGAAGTTTTGGTCGTTAAATTTATCAACCCTAAATTTACCATCTTCCGCCATTGCTCCCACTTGAACCAGGAACCCTTCTTTCCTGTGAGTCTATCAGCCAAATAGACCTTCAGCTCTGATACCAATTGTTAGAAAATTATATATTATGGAGCAATGCAAGACATAAAATATGCGAAAAATACAAGCACACAAAACACATAAAACCATAGAGACACAGATATACGTGGTTCACCCAGTTTGGGCTACGTCCACCTCGAACATCCAGTCCTTCCTTTCTATTATCCAACAAAAATTGAAGAGAAAAAACCTACAGCAGATTCGTTGTAATATCGTTTGTTCTCTCTCACAGTCTCCCTATATGTTTCTCGCTCTGAGAATACACACATAATACATAGCCGCAATACAATACCCTCATATATACAAGGGGGTTTCCTTCTAGGGAAAAAAAAACCTAAACTAAACATAATTCCTATCGTCAGATCATCCGCCTATGAACGACCCAGATTGATTAGAAATTACTATACTTTTACAACGCAATTTTACATCTGTTTTTAGCTTTGGAGGCGCTGCCCCGAAACCCCCCACCAGCGGGGGCTCTGAAAATTGTTGTCGCCCCCCTTGGACCCCCCATGGAAGTGATTAATTACAAGCGGCATTGCCGCCCCTTTTAAGGTATAGGGGTCCAATGCTGTGATACAAAGTAAACAAGATAATCAGGCTCCACACCCAACACACTCTAATAAGTGCTTAGACCATCTCTAGGATCTGTGATTTGTATTCCAAAAATGTCGTCAATACAACCTACGCTTAAACCCCCTCAATTTTTTCTTTTGTGTCAATGCAAGAAGACTCTTAGGTTTTATCGTGTCCTAGGAATGGATTTGTGTGGACCCCCTCAAGGTCTAACCCATCAAAGGGGCATAAGCACCTCAAATGCTCAGGATACTTCAAAGCCAGAGGGGAAGGCCAATTTTCTAAGAGGGGAAGACATCCACTAGTTTCACTCCCTTCCACTTGGTATATGGGGTCGAGGTCATGATTCCCATGGAACACGAGATCCCAAACTTGCATATCGCTATCGAACTCCTTGATGATACTCAACCTCTCGAACAATGCCTAGTACAACTAGAGCTCGTCGAAGAAAGCTGACGATAGTCATTAAAACACAACAAAGCCCACAAGAAGTAGGTAAAAGCATCATTCGACCGCCACATCAACCCTCACTCATTCACCGAGAGAGAACTAGTCCTCCGCTATGATGTTGCAAAAGAAGCCCTAGGGCCAGGAAAGTTCGAAACCTAGTGGAAAGGACCCTACATCATCAAAAATTTCCTCCGATAGGGGGCATATATCTTGAGGGAACTAGACAGGACATACCTCAGCAACCCCGTCAAAGGTCTTTACCTCAAGAAATTCTACCCATAATGGCAAAGACGTCCCTTCCATAAAGTGAACGTACACAAACCCAACCACTAAAAGTTTTCACCGAAAGACTTATTAAACACTGTCAAAGTGTCACCATGGATCATCAACCTAAACCTTATTTCAGATTTGCTAATGGAGCATCAAGATGGTCTCAAAGTTTAGTCACAGCTGCCTCGGTCATCTACCACCTTGACCAATGACCACTCTGCTCAAACGATGTGTGCATCAGTTCAAGAACAAACAATTAGGAAGAATATGAAGCCATCATCGGACTTGTGTGCGATGCCCTCCAGTAGGGCATACGCCATATGCATGTCTACCTTTATTCCCAGTTACTAGTGTCACAGTTAAACCAAAAATTTGAGACAAGAGATACACAAATATTTAGAAAATATTTGCGTGCAAAAAGTTAAGCAGACAATTTGACTATATTACATTCGCACATGTAACAAGGAGTCAAAACCAAACATTTGATTGCATAGCCAACAATATCCTAAACTGGAATGCATTTCAAATAAACCATCACACATAAAAAACCAAAAATATAGATATTTATCTGCATAACATCATCCATAAACGGAAACAGGTGACACAACATATAGAGCCGCAAAAAATATCTCTCATATATATATATATATATATATATATATATATATATATATGTATATATATATATATCACAATGTATCTGTCTGAGTACAAAAGTAGTGTCATTGACCCATCAACCAGCTAAAGATACACAAAGAATCGTCAAAAATAGGGGAAGCATCCTCATAATGTGTGCTTTCCCCATGTACATGTAAACTCTAGGGCAGTACCCTCCACAAGGGGCACCTGGACCCACAACTGCTCCAGGTACCACCACTGGAGCTGTCAACACAACCGAGACTACCACCCTACGTAAAATAGGCTGATAGTCCCCCTCCCAGGCCATCACAGTCTCCAACCAGACCTCCTCAAGATCATTAATAAAACCTCGAGCAGGCATCCCCTAGGTCAGGCAGTCTACTCGACCCCAGGAATCCTCTAGAATTAAAACCCAAGTAGTCAGTTCCACAATACGATCCTCTGCCATATATTCACGTGCCACCACTACGTCGGCACGAGCTCACTCGACCGCAACCTTGGAAACGGCCGAGCTCCTGTCTCTCCTAAAGGCCCAACACCACCACTGGTTCCACCACTAGGTCCTTCAGTAGCATGCCCTTCAAGATCGCCCCTAGGCCTCCAAAGAGGAACGTGGCTGACCAACCTAGCCATGGGGCAACCCACCTCACAAAAATTTACAAGAGTAACCAAAACTATGTCAGTGTCACCAAAAAAAAGCGTAAGTGCATGTATACTGAAATAAATACAGAAAACATATAAAACATACATGTTGGCTCCCAAGCATAACCAGGAGGGAGACCCATATCTAGATCCCTTCTGAAGTCCATCCTCGCATATTGGAATGGCAAGAAAATATGCGGGTTCAACTCGAACTAGGCCTCTATCATGGCATTCCAATAACGCCCCACCATGACCCCACCACCTCACGGCATCACCAGAGCCCACCTCCTCATACGAGGCTCCCATGGCCCCCTAGGAGGCATCGCCACCACTGGTCTCAGCAGCACTACCCTCTTGCACATAATGTTGCACAAAATGTTGGCATACGCAAACAACTTTGATCCATTATGGACCTTGTTGAGTTGATTCACCATCCCGTCATAACAAAAATGGGAAAAATCATAGAAGTGCCCGGACCTCAAACTGGCGCAATACTCCAACCTACGGGTCTAATGCTCAATGAGGAGCCAATGACCCTACAAGTCGCACAATCACCGCTAGAGCACATCACTCTGCAAAATATATCACTGATGCAATGTTGATGCACCCATCTGTAAGAGGTGCCCCACCACAGTGACGTCTATGAAACCTCTCCAGATCCACTCTCCCAGAAGGGAGTGGATACTTTAGCGCCTCACCATGAGAGAGTAACTTGGTCAAAAAATATGCATCCGTCTTAGGAGGATGACCAGGCTCGTCCCACACGACACGAACATATTGCGCCTCCTGCACCAATGTCAGATCAACTAACATAGCAATCGGTCCTATGACCAAAGAAGCTCGTTCTCCGTGAACTTTAGGAGCCCCCATTGCGCCAGATGACAGCACACCCCATCATTAGTAGCCAATACAATCTGGAACTTAGGCCAATCCGACTCCCTGCATAACAGCCTGTCATCCAAACAGGTACCCATCAACAACAGAAAACAGGAAAAAATATTAAAAATAGGAAAAACTCAAAAAAAAATTCCTCGGCCTTTCGCGCGCCTATCCCTCAGAGAGGCACGCCTGTATTTTCCACAACCACACTTAAGGAGTGCTAAAGAAGGGGAATAGAGCGCTTTCATCTTATCCCCAGAAAATGCGCATAGAGGGTGCCCTTTTTCCCTAATCGCCTACGCAATCTAGGGCAAAAAACACTCACAATCGATACAAACCAAGTCTGTAAAGACCCCAGCACCATCAAACTGAAAACATTATAGTGTAGGACATCATGGAGGTTACCTGGCCATGATTTCACTAATCCTTGGTGCTCATGCTGACTGCAACAGCAAGAACTACTACGGAAAAGCCTGTGACCTCTCAAGAACTCATCAAGTACAAATGAATTGAATTAGGGACATATTCACCCATATATCGCCCTTTTCAAAAATTTTGGAAGACCATAATGATAGATCAGAAGGTCTGCTCTCTCAACCGTAAGCTTCCTCGTGATCAACACTCCATAATGAACAGAGGCGATGCCACACATTTGCACTCCTGAAAAAATAATTTTTCAGTTCTGAAAAGTATGCCCCCTCTCATATTCCTTTTTTAAATCTCATGAATTTCAATAATATTTGATAAAAAACATGCTTTCACTTGAGGTAGTTGTTTTTTCAAGAAAATCTCCCAAACCATCCACAACTCCTATTGAAAGATCCAGAGTAGGTATCATTCTACCCCTAGCATGATAGAGTCCTAGTAAACTCTCTATATCTTGACATCATTTCTCCACTATAAATCAACCATAGGGTCCTCATATCTCACCGTGTTTATCATCACCTCACCCTGCACATGATAAACATCCTTGTTGGTCGATAGATCCTCCCCGCCATGGTGCTCGTCACCCACAATAGACCATATATCATAGCAAAAATGACGTCATGGCCATACAACTTTAGTCCAGGAATCACCTCATGCCCATCAATCCACCATGCATAAGGTCAAGTTTTACCATACAAGCTAAAACCCCCTTCCTGGATGACTAGGTTGTGTAAGCAGATCAAAAGCGCAGTACCACACCTCACATTTGGCCCACCATGCCTCCACCATCATAATCCCATCTGTGATACTTTTTCATCTGCTTTATCAACCCCACACATGAGACCAACCAATGGGCCCCCACCCTTAGCAAAAAACCTTCCTCACAACATCAATGAGCGAACACTTTCCTATTTTGGGGCATCCCTCTCCATGTTTTGTACGGACCAAACCTCATTATTTTATTCTTTTGGTAAGTGTACAAAGACCGCAAACAGTGCACTAGGTCCCCCACCCTCTCATTCATCTTTTCCACCATAGCAGCAGTCCTTGAACACTCTTGGTCAAAGTATCACACCCCACGCACAAGCCACCATGACATTCATAGCCGGTTTATACCAACCGTGGAATTCCTACCGACTCTAGGGATTTCCCCATCAAAAATAACTATGACTTCTGCCAAGATGCTTAGTACACTCCAACCTTAGGCCACTTAATCCCCATCATAAATTTTCAATCACCCCTTGCAAAAATGTCTATGTTAAACAAATCACATCCAGGTCCCTGACTCCTCATGTCAACGACTCCTCATTCGATTGAGGCTTCTTCTTTTTTTACTTCAACACCTATTTTCCAAAAAGGAAGTGGTACCTTGGATTACCACTCTCCATAAAAGGGGCATCCTTGGGTGGCACTGTGGGAGACATGAATGTCCATAGATGTCATCGGTCCTCCTGACATTTGACTACAACAAAATCTTTCATGTCAAGATGGTATCGTACCTTACAACCATTGCACTTTGATCAAATTCATTGAAGAGCCATGCCTTCATAAGCATTGCTTACATGGGAAGGTCCTAGCCAGTGCCTATGCGTACAATGCACAGTTATATGCCATACCAATTTTACGCATATTGGCACTACATTCCACCTATTGTCAAATAATAAATGCCCCAAAGGGCATCAAAAATCATCGTCAGCAACCAACAGATCACTACCATACTAGTGACACAGACATAACATGTATCTATCAAATAGATTTCTTTAACTCGCCATAGCATCACGAGCATGGGACCTGCCTGCCTCATAGAAAGTTTGTATATGTATTGTATTATATTTGCTTATAGGGGTCCTATACGACATAGTCATTCTTGGAACCGGTGCAGGTTGTTTCCAATTCTAAGCTTCATGCAGGTCTTTCTCTCTCTATGCACGATATAAAGAAAAGAAACTATAATGTATTTCGGCTATACAGTTCTTCCTAGACCTCACACATTAGGGGGTGACTATTAACACTGGAAAATCATACAAGCATAATACGACGTTATTTAATGTTAAGAAAAAGGATTTACAAGGCTGGAAGGCATTACAGAATCTGGAAAGTGTTTAAAAATCTCTAAGGTATGAGGAAAAATCAAATTTAAGTAAGTCATAAATGATTTTGCACGCATTATCCTTCCTGAAGAGTGCCTTTTCTCACCTTATGACCTGAAATGTGCGCAATCCTGGGAGTGGTGAAAGTCACTTTCCAGGTATACAAAAAGCACACTCCAAGACAATGATTCGTCACTTGAAGCCTCCTAAGCATAGCCACCATAGCCTCCTTAAACATCAAGTGATCACACAATGGAATATTTTTAGTACACAAAGGAATCATCCCCCTCTCTTGGGTCACCATCCACAATGTACCAAGAGAGGGAAGGACGATTTTAATTCTCCTATATAAGACCACCATGATATGAAGAATTGGTGAACACATTGTTATGTTGGCCATAATTTCCCAAGCAATACCAGGAGTGTGTGATCTAGAGCTGAAGATAGAGGGGACTCAATTGTTGGCCATCCAACAAGTTTAGTCCACAACATTAGAGAGAGGGAGACTTTTCACTAAGGCAAGCCTGGCAGTAAAAACATCCTTGCATCGAGACTTAGAACCCATGTTCTAAGGGCCCTTCGGCAAGAGGGTTAAATTTTTATCCTCATTTCGTACCAGCACTCAATAAGATGGGTTGAAGAGCCACCATTCGGATTATTGCAGTTGTTTTAATCTATTCAGAGCTTTTTTTTATTTGTTTTAGTTTAGTTTTAGTTTATATATGCATGCTATTTCTCTATCTAGTATGTTTATGATTCTACCATGTTCCACTAACTTGCTTCACTCCACTTATTTTTTTTCCTGTTACCAATAACTTAAGTGGGTAAACCACACCCCTTAAGTTGGTGTGATTTTGTGCATATGTGCACCAAACACACTAAAACAGTTGGTCTCATATGTGAGGTTGATGAAGCAGATGGAAAAATGTCGCAGATGGGTTATGATGATGGATGTATGGTAAGCCAAATGCGATGTGTGGTAGTGCGCTTTCAATCTGCTTACACAACCTGGTCATCCGAGAAAGGGGTTTTATTTTGTATGGTAAAACTTTACCTTATGCATGGGCGGTGAATGGGCATGAGGTGCTTCCTGGACTACAGTGGTATGGCCATGACATCACTATTTTTGTGATATATGGTCTAGTTTGGATGACAAGCACCATGGAGGGGAGGATCTATCGACAAACGAGGATGCTTATCATGTGCAAGGTTAGGTGATGATAAACATGGTCGGATGTGTGGAACCTATGGTTAATTTCTGATGGAGAAATGATGTCAGGATATGTAGAGTTTTCGGGGACTCTATCACGCTGGGGATAGAATGATAGCTGCTCTAGAACATGCAGTGGATGGATTTATGGACGGTTTGTGTGCATTCCTGCAAAAACAACTACTTGAAGTGAAAACATCTTCTTTATCCAATATTATTGAAATACATGAGATTTAAAAAAGAATATGAGATAGGGCATACCTGCAGGCACTAAAAATTTATATTTTTGGGTGTGTGAATGTATGTCATCGCCTCTCTTCATTATGCAATGTTGATCATAGTGCTCCTTTTGGTTCGGAGAACGGACCTTCTGAGCTCTCGTTATGGTCTTCCAAAGTTTTTGAAAACGGCAATATATAGGTGAATATGGCCCTAATTCAATTCATTTGTGCTTGTTCATTTTTTCGAGAGGTAAGAGGCTTTTACAGAGTAGTTCTTGTCATTGCGGTCAGCCTGAGCAGTAGGGATTAGCAATATCATGCCCAGGTAACCTCCATGACATCCTACACTTGAATTTATTCAGTTGAGGGTGACAGGGTCCATACAAAAAAATGTTTGTATGGATTTTGAGCCATTTTTACCTGGGATTGACGGGAAATTAGGGTAAGAGTGTGCCTTCTGTGCACAAATTTAGGGTTTTTCATGTCTTACACACATTTTTCTCATATTTGGGCATGCCTTATGCACGCCTCTAAGAAAACAGGTGCGCCTTCAATGCACATGTCTAAGGGACAGGCGCGCAAAAGGCCGAGGCAGTTGTTTGTGCAAATTTTTGGATATTTTGCCTATTTTTTGATGTTTTTATGCTATTCATTGGTTCTTGTTTGAATGAAAGGATGTTGTGGAGGGAGCAGGATTGGCTCTAGATCCATACTACATTAGCCGCGGAAGGTCATTCACATAAATAGTTGACACAATGGGGTCTCCTAAAGTTTGTGGAGGATGACCTTCTTCGATCATAGGACCGATTGCTGCGTTACATGATCAGGCATTGGAACATGTGTCAAAATGTGTTTGTGCTATGTGTGACTAACCTTGCTATCCATCATGAGACAAATATATACTTTGTGATCGGGCTACTGCCTCAGGGTGAGGTGTTGCAGTATCCACTCCCTTTTGGGAGGGTAGATTTTGAGAGGTTCTGGGCGGGTCACTATGGCAGGGCACCCCTTACAGAGGGGTGTTTAGCCATTTCCTTAGTGACATACTTGGCTGGGTGGTGTGCTCTAGTGGCTATCGTGCAACTTGCAAGGTCTTTGGCTCCACATCGGGCATCAGGCCCATAGGTTGGAGTCTTGCGCTGGCTAAGGGACGGACACATTTTTAATTTTTCCCGCTTTTGCTATGATGGGATGGTGGCACAACGTTACAAGATCTGGGATGGATCAAATCCATTTGTGTACATTAGTATTCTATGCAGCATAATGTACGAGTGGGTGGTGTTGTTGATACCGGTGGTAGCGGTGCCTGTTGGGTGGCCAAAGGAGCCTTGCATGAGGAGGTGGACTCTCGTGATGCCACGAGGAGGTGGGGGTAGGCTGGGGCATTATTATAACGCCACGATGGTGGCCTAGTTTGAGGTTAACCCGCAGATGTTTCTACCATTCCCATATGTAGGGATGGACTATTGGGGGGATCCAAATATGGGTCTCCCTCCTGGCTACGTTTTGGGGCTAGCAGGTATGCTTTTATGTGTTCTGTATTTTTTTGAGTATATATGTTTTTATGTGTTTTGGTGGTGACATTGACATATTTTTGGTTACTCTAGGAGATGTTGGTGATGTTGGTCACCCCGTGGATTTATTGGTTAGCCATGGTCCTCTTCGGAGACATTGGGGAGGTCGTGAGGGGCTCGGAGGAGATCCTGCATAGCCTCAGGACGGTGGACCTGGTGAGGGGGCTGGCCCTTCATGGGAGGGTAGTAGCTTGGCTACTACCAAGGCTGCGGCCGAGCGAGCTCATGCCGATGTAGAGGTGGCATGTCCCGATGCGATGGAGGCTCGCATTGTTGAGTTTACCATGTGGGTATCAATTTTGGAGGATGCCAGGGATCAAGTGAACAGCTTGACCCAGAGGATGCCTTCTCGAGGCTTTCTGGACAACCTCGAGGAGGTCTAGCTGGAGATGTTGATGGCTCGAGAGAGGGACTATATACATGTTTTCTGTTGGGTGGCAGTCTCAATTTTGATGGCAACTCCAATCGTCATACTAGGAGTGGCAGTGGGTCCAAGTGTCACACCTAGGTGAGCACTGCCCTAGAGTATTTTTGTACATAGGTAAAGCCCCTATTTTGAGGATGTTTCCCCTATTTTTGGCGACTTTTTGTGTATCTTTTTGCGCTGACCGATGGTTCAAAAATACTATTTATGTACTCAGACACATACACTATGATATATATATATATATATGAGAGATATTTTTTGTGGCTTTACATGGTGTGCCCCCTGTTTCTGCTTATGGATTATCCTATGCTGATGGATGTCTATGTTTTTTGTTTTTTATGTATGATGGTTTATTAGAGATGCATTCTAGTTTAGAATATTGTTAGCTATGTGATCAGCTATTTGGTTTTGACTCCTTGGTACATGTGTAAATGTAATGTAGTCAAATTGTTTGCTTAATATTTTTTCCCACAAATATTTTATAAATAGGCGTGAATCTCTTATCTCAAATGTTTGGTTTAATTGTGACACTACTAACTGGGAATCGAGGTATACATACATACAATTCATTTGCTAATTCCGATGACGACGTCATATGCTACCTAATTGTTTTTTGTTGGACCGATACACACACCGTTGGTTCAGATTTGTAATTGGTCATGGTGATAGATAACCTAGGCTGCTGCTGCTAAACTTTGAGACCATCTTGATGCTCCAACAACAAATCTGAAGTAAGGCTCAGGTTGGCAATCCGTTGCGGCACTCGAGCGTGTTTTGTAATAAGTCTTTTGGTCAAAAATTTAAAGTGGTTGGGTTTGTGTATGTTAACTCTGGGGTAGGGCCTTCCTGGCCCTTATTCATAGAACTTCTTAAGGTAAAGGCCGTTGAAGGGGTTGCTGAGGCATGTCCCGTTGGGTTTCTTCAATATGTATGCCCCATAGCGGAGGAAATGTTTTACGATGTAGGGTCCTTTCCAAAAGTTTTCGAATTTTCCTGGCCCAAGGGCTTCTTTTCCAGAGGAATAGTTATCCATCGATGAATGAGAGAGGGTTGATGTGGCAGTCGAATGATGCTTTTACCCTTTTCTTATGGGCCTCATTGTGTTGCAGTGATTCTCATCGGATTTTTTTGACGAACTCTAGTTGTACTAGGCGTTATTCTAGAGGCTCAGTATCATCTAAAAGTTCGATGGCGACATGTAAATTTGGGATTTCACGGAAATCAATGCAAAAGCGTAAGGAAACTTGACCTTTTGCGACAGGAATAAGGTGGAATTTATGAGACGTGGGGGCAGCTAAAATCCTATTTCCAGTATGCGATGATACAAATCGTATGTGGTGTATTGTGTCGCTGGTGGTTGGTGGGGGAATAATCTCCATGATGGGAGTTTGTGTAAGTGCGAGGTTGGGTACCTCGTTAGGATGGTCAATTTACTGTTGGTGGAAATTGTGCCTAGTGTAGAGGTGCCTAAATGTTTTCATTAGCGAGCATACCTCTGGTTTGTGGTTTTGGCCAATGCAAATGGTGCATGGTACCACTGTGCCAAATGAGTAAATTGTATGGGAGTCAACACTATTCGCTGTCACAGATGTGGATGCTTGGAAAGGATCTATTGTAGAAGAGGAGGTCTTCTGTTTCCATTTCCGTTTCGTTGTCTTAGGTGCATCTAGCTCCTTGGGGTAGTGTAGACTTAACGTTGCTATTGCCGCTCTTAGCTTGGGGAGATACTTACATTTAATCGTATGGTGAAAGTGTTAACAAATCTGGAAATAGGTATGTGTGATCTTATCTTGGTTAGAGAGAAGTATTTGTGGCAGAGAAGAGACTATGCAAAGACTGTTTGTGAGGGGCTTCAGTTCTTTGCATTGATTGACCCAGTGTTCAATCCAGTCGCATAGTTCGCATGTTATCCTAGGTTTGGCTTGGATCATGCTTGGTTGGTGTGTCTTCCCCGTTTGCCCATCACGCTGATGTGGGTGTGGGGTTTCTATCGAAGGTGTGATGTACTTTCTATATCATTTGAGAAGACCGTCCCATTTCTTCTCAATTGTATGAATCATATCAATGAGAGGAAGAACTCATAGGATATAGGTACAGTGTTTTCCATAGTGATTTACTTGACATAATAGAAAAAATAGCCTATATATGGGGGTCCCATCATGCTCAGTTTGTGGTCTGGTAGGGTACCAACGTTGTAGCACTGTTAAATTAGGAAAAGTGGAAACCACATGATTGGGCATTTTACATAACACACATGTTGGTCTTCTCTATAGAAAGTGGTTGGGGGACACTAAGGGTTCCCTAATTGGTCACTTTTCAAT
Organism: Pinus albicaulis; assembly: GCA_034641835.2. Taxonomy (NCBI): domain Eukaryota; kingdom Viridiplantae; phylum Streptophyta; class Pinopsida; order Pinales; family Pinaceae; genus Pinus; species Pinus albicaulis. The sequence goes on from CM076570.1 coordinate 1,066,730,873, forward strand.
TGACAGGAAGAGGATGGATCTGCTTGTCATGTCTTCTTGGGTTGTCGAGTTGTTCATGGATTTTGAGTCTGTGCCATCTTCTTGGGAGAGGCAGACTATAGTTGAGCGCATACAGGCTAGTGCTGCGCAGAATCTAGGTATGTACTGACAATGACGCACTGGGTGATTGTCGCCACATATCTGACATGAATACTAGATTTCCATGCTATTGTGATATATTATATGAACGGGTTACCATCGCTAGAACATTTCCAGAGCTATGAAATCAATGATCATATGACTGAGCTCATCGCATAGTACACAGCTTTTAATGTGAGGAGGGGGCATGCCTAGGAGTCTTTCTTATGCCCGTTGTTCCTCCTATAGGTATAGGATTGTATGAGGTTCATCTCTAGATGACTGGGTGGAGGGATCCTTTTCATATGATCTCTTAATGGCATGTAAGGTGTCCCTATATCGTGGGATCTGTGGGAAATGATGGGTATAGTGCCTATAATTGTTGCAGATAGCGCATGCATGATTGGTATGCAATTCTTTGCCTTTACCTTTGGTGGTGAGTTCCTTTTTTCGAGAATGCTTTCTTGTGATTTCTGCCTCAGAGCCAAGGAGAGGTTTTAGTTCATCTAGCTCTGGGAAAATATGGGTAGGATGACCTGCTATATCACATATGGCACAACCTAGTGATTCCCGTTGCATGGCAAGAGTCTCCACCTTCTTTCCTCTTCTCTCGATTTTCTTAGTCGTAATTATGGGTTCTGCAATGGGAATTTATTTTACAGGGATGTTTGCGACTAAACCATGGTTACCCTACAGCTTATTTAGCTCAGAGAAGTTGGGATAGTGGTTTGTGTAATGGCCTTACTCACCACAAATTGAACAAGAGTGGTTTGTTCGAAGAGGTGTCCTTTTTTTCTGCTGTTGGGAATTTCTTGGCTCCTAGTTTCGATTTTGGTTGGAGTTTCCTCCATCTTGAGACCATGGAGGGAATTTTTGATTGTTGCCTCCCTGTCTAGGGTTTTCTTTAGGCTTGTTTTTCACTTTTTTCTTAACCACGTTAGGAGGGTAGTTCTCCTGATTATATGGTTGGCACGGTTGGTTTTGGGAAGGCTGCACAAAGTTCACCTGTGCATTATTCTGCATAGGCAGGTCTTGCATTGGGGATTGTGCATAATGTCGTCCTTGGTTTGCAAATGGTTGTTGCAGGGGAGCTCTTCTTTCAGTATGTCTATCTGTGTACTGGGTCCCCTGAGCCGAAGGATAAGGTCATCCATGCTGATGGTGATACGACAACTCCCTACTGGTCAATTTTTGCGAAGGCATGTGATGACTTTGGTAGCCAGGTTGTGCTACGTTTTGGGTAGAATCATACATGTAACCAGGGTTTTGAGCATTATTTCCTAGGTAACTTTGGGTAAATGACCCAATTAAACCATCTACAGAGTTAAACGTTCTTGGAAATTCTTTGTAAGTTTGCAGCCACAGGGCATTCGACAGGATATTTTAAATATACCCTGACTATGTATAGATCAACTCAAGTTGTTGGGCCTTACTGATGGTGTCCTCTTTGGATATGGGATTTTGCTACTCCACATCCTTTGAAATCTCTGTGGTGACAATTTTCAGAAACAGGTTGAAGAGAACTTGATCATTTATTTTCTCTTTGCACAAACTAAGATGCTGCTGCCTTTCGTGGAGATGGTCCAATATATGGATGGCGGAGATTTTCCTAAAGTGTGTCAGTATTTCCATTCCAGAATCATGGTGGATGGGTAGCTGAAAATAGGTTAGGAACGTAGTGGCGAGGACACTAAAGGTTCCATGTGTAGCAGAGGGTTGCTCCACATACCATTTCGCTAGTACTCCTATCAGAGTGCGTTGAAATATTCTCAGTTGAATACTATCATCAACGATGATGTTTGATGAGTACCACAGGTGCAAAGTCATAACATGATTTCCTGGGTCTTCTGTTTGCTGTCCTTGGAACTTTGGAATGTCTGAATGGAGCTTCGTGGGAATGGAAGGTCATAAGTGGTTGTGCGCAATGGGTTCGTTCAACAACTTGGTTAAATATGGTAGGTTCAACGAAGCTAGAAAAGGTGACTGCGAGGTTGTACCCATTATGATTTGTGAAAACACAATGTTCTAGTTAGGAAGAGGGTTTATCTGTGACGTACCCTGATTTGTATTTGACTAGCTTCCCAAATGAGTAGCACTCCTCTACCCTCTAAGGGTTTTGGGAGGAGTGGTATGTGGTGTGGTGTTGGGGGACCAACCAGGGTTCCCAACTAATGATGTCCCAATAAAGGATGAACAAATAATGGTGGCAGTGTTCCGTCTTTGACGCCTGAATGGAAAAAGACCTGGAAATCCTCACAGTAATGGGGGGAGGTAAAAAATGTGTCTAGATCGACGAGGTCATGTTGGGTCCATTCTGGTGTCGACTAGGAATGGCTTTGGAAATATTTGAGAGGATAGAGATTATAATCAAAGAAAAATTTCAATTCCATACATAAAACGAAGTGAAAATAAAATAAATGTTCCCTTTATATTAGTATTATGTGATTAGTCAATCAAAAAGTATGGTTCTGTTTATTTGCATATGATACTCAAATCCTATAAAACCTAATCGTCCTCACAAACTAAAATGTAACTGGGCCTTGAGAATATCTTGCAAGTGCTCGCACAACGTCCTGTAAGAGATGGCGACGCCCCCAGTCAGTGGAAGAAAATCCACCAATGTAAGGGTAGAGGATCTAGTGCTTGCCTGCACCGTCACCTATAGGGAAAGGATTGCCTAATTTTTTCCACTAAGTACCACCATCCCATGTGAGTATTCTAGTCTTGGGCTTCTTGGTAGTTCAGCTAACAGTACCGAGTATCAGCCAGGTCAGGTAGCCCCAATTGATATCGTACACACTACGCCTAAGCCTAACCACCTCTGAATTGGGTCTCTGCAACACTCGGGTTTTCTTTTCCATAGGCTGATAGGAAAATTTCAAAGCTCCCTAAATAGTCAAGTTCTATGTTTGAAGATGAAGAGTGATCAAGGTGGCTTATTGGATTCCTACCCCCATGATCCTAACTTAGATATAAATTCTTTTGTGGCCCCTATGGGGATAATTTAGTGAGTTTTGTTAAGTTAGATTTAGGTGTCTTTGCTTTGCTTAGTGTGTCGATGTATGCAAGTAAAAGGTGAACAAGCACATAGTTTGAACGTGTGGATATGCGATGATCATTTTCAAAATCCCCTATTAAACTGTGTTCTATTGTTCCTTGCTCAAAATAAAAACATGTGCGGATATGCGCCGCTTTCAATTTTTCCTAGTGAATCTATGTGATCAACTACAGGGATATGGTGAGTTTTGAATAGAGAGCGTTCATATGATTTCCTAGGATCACCGAAGGGTGCAAAGGTAGCAGAGATTACTTGCTCTTCTATCGACAATTCGATCTTGGTCCCGAAATCGTAGTGCAAAAATTGAACTAAACTAATGACTTTTACACTAGGAAAAGGAACTAGCTAAGCATGAGTGGACTTGGGCCACTTACTTTGGCTAATTATCTGGTTATTTTGGTACCTAACTTTGCGAAACATAATTTTTTTTCAGAATGTGAGTTAAGTTTCCAACCTACTTAAACTATGTGTGAACTTTGAAAAAATCAACTTGAAATAAAACTAACACCAAACCTACCAAAAGAAGCTAAAGTGAGCTTTAGAAAGCTGTGGGGCACCTCAATGAGTGCTAGCAGATGTATTATGGGCTGCCATGCACTTTTACAAGTAGGACAATATGGAAATAATAGAGAAATTTATCATTCTGTTTTTTACGCGCACAAGGCTGAAACATGCATGATGTCTGCACATAGGTTAGCTTTGAATGCATGCCTTGGGCATGCCTATCTATGGGAAATGCACAAAAATTCCTCCAATTTATATAAGGGACTGAAGGAGAGAAAGGGGGTGATTCCAACCCAAATCCATACCACATACGAAGGTCTTTGCAAAAAGGCACAACCACATAAACTTGGAAATAAAAGTTAGTGGAGTCGCCAATCCTATGCTAGTGTGTTTGGTGCACGTATGTATGAAATCACACCAAATTAAGGGGTGTGGTATTCCCTCTTAAATTATTGGTCACAGGAAGAAAATATATGGAGTCAAGAAGGTTACTGGAACATGCTAGAACATAAACATACTAGATAGAGAAATATCATGCATATTCAAACATAAAAATTAAACTAAAAATAAAACAAATAACACAAAATATCTAAATAGAGTCAAACAACTTCAATAATCCAAATAGCGGCCCTTATGTCCCCTCTTATTGAGTGCTTTTAGGAAATTAGGATGAAACTTTTACACACTTGCCAAGGGGCCCTTAGAAATTGGGGTTCTATGTCCCGATGCAAGGATATCTTTACTTCTGAGCTGCCTTGGTGCAGAGTATCCCTCTCTCTACTATGGTGGATTGGAGTTGTTGGATGGCCAACTACTAAGTCTGCTCTATCTCTTCTCTGGATCACACACTGCTAGTATTACTAGGGGAAATTATGGCCATCATAACAATGTTCTCTCAAGTTTCACATATCTTGGTGGCCTTTTATAGGAGAATTGATATCCTCCTTCCCTTTCTTGGTACATTGTGGATGGTGACAAAAGAGAGGAGGGTGATTCCATTGTGTGCCACATTTATTCCATTATGTGCTCCCTTGATGTCCTAAGGAGGCTTCATTGGTTTTCCTTTGGCAGCTTCACATATGGAATCAATGTCCTAGAGTGTGCTTTTGTGGTCCCGGAAAGTGACTTCTGCCACTCCCAAGATTGTGCGCTTTTTGGGTCAAAAGGCGCGCAAGGGCGCACTTATCAAAGGATTTTGCATGCAAAAGCATATTTGACTAGTTCAAATTTGATTTTTTCTCAGACCTTAGAGATTTTTTAAAATAATTCAGATTCTTTAATGGCTCTCGACAATGTAAATCCTTCTACCTAGCATTAAATAATGACATCTTTGCTTGTCCAATTTTCCAGCGATAACAATCATTTTTTAGAACAAGGGTACACCATGAGAGAAGATTTTTTTGTGGAAATCCGGGTTGATAGGAGGAACAGAGAAATTAGACAAAGCCCTGCAGCACATATATGCTATAGTATTTAATGAATCACTCCCTCGCATAGAGTATGGGGAAGCAGATTGGTATGGACAGATGCGGGATATTGCCAATTGCCAGAATCTATCAGTGGAGAAGTGTGATGAGAACCAGAAAAATATCACTATCCCTTAATTAGAGGGAGAGTGCACACATGGTGGACCCCTATTATAGGCAATCGATGTGACTAAACCTCTCGAATTAAAGGAATTCAATTTTGGAATAAAAGAACAACCTAAGGTGGCTAAGATTGGGGATTACTTGGATCACGATACCATTGGAATGATCGTATAACTTCTCACTGAATATTAGGATCTATTTCCAACAAATTTTTCAAAGCTGAAAGGCATTTTATGAGATCTGGGTGTCATGCGAATCACCTTAAAATGAGATGCATGTCTTGTCCAGTAGTGACCCTACCGATTGAACCCCAAGTATAAGCAGAAAGTCAGAGAAGGAATCGATAAAATGGTAGCCGCAAGTATCATCGAATCGTTAGAACAGTCAGACTGGGTAAGCCCTATGGTGGTCCAAGAAAACAATATTAAACAGGAAGTAAGAATCTGCGTAGACCTGCACAAGTTCAATGATGCTTGCGTACATGATCCCTTCCCTACACCCTTCTCAAATGAAATTCTGGACAATGTGGGAGGTCGGGAATCATACTTGTTCACTAATAGGATTTCAGGCTACCATCAAATCATAATAGCACCTAAATATCGCAGAAAAACTACCTTCGCAACGGAATGGGGATCCTTTCAGTACACCGTCATGCCCTTTGGGTTCAAGAATTCTCCTGCCATATTTTTACGTGTGGTGGTAGCAGTCTTCAAGGAATTCATTCATAAGTTTATGGAAGTATACTTTGACGATTGGACAATGCTTGGGTTGGTAAAGAAGCATGTGTCGAACCTACGCATGATATTGTATGTCTGCAGAAAGCACCAGATTTAATTAAACATTAAGAAGTGCATATTATGTGTACCTCTCAGGATTTTTTTAGGGCACGTGGTATGTCATCAAGGATTGATGCTTGACTTGGCCAAGGTTGTATTTATCATCAATTTAGAAATCCCCACCACTAAGAAATAGTTTCACTCCATCCTTGGGCACAATGGCTACTATAGGAAGTTTATTCAAGGGTATGTGCTGATCACAACACTAATGGAGAAGATGCTAAAGAAGGACGTCTCTTTTTTATGGGATGAGGAGTGTCAGAAGAGTTTTGAGTTTCTCAAGGAAAATATGGTCACTACGCCTATCCTCATATTTCATGACTGGGTGAAGGTCTTTAGCTCCATGTGGATGCATCAGGGATCGCTCTAGGAGTTGTCCTCATGTAGCCGAGGGAAGGGGACGTTGACCACCCAGTTTCATTTGCTAGCAGGAAACTTTCTAGCATTGAATGTACCTACTCTACTACTAAACGTGAAGGATTGGAAATGGTATATTCCCTACAGAAATACCGACACTATCTACTGGGAGGGAAATTCAAGATGTTCACGGATCATTCAGCTTTGAAGTACCTAGTCAATAAGCCTGTGTTAGGGGGGGAAGATTTATCAATGGCTACTGCTATTTCAGGAATACGATTTTAAAATAATTGTGAAGCCTACGAGACTGAATACTAGACTGGACCACTTGTCCTGAATCGAAAATGGTGCAGAGCCAACTAGCCTAGAAGAAGGGTTACCCGATGCACATTTTTCTTCTATTAAGGTGTTTGACGAGCACTTTGTAGATATTATTCATTTCTTAACTACGGGAAGGCATCTGCAGACTACTTGGTACAATATAAAAAAGAATTGGTAACCCACGCAACTAATTTTACCATCATTGTGGACCAATTATGCAAGCTGGGAGCTGATGAGATGCTACGAAGATATGTACTGGAGCATGAAATACAAGCCATTTTACGAGAAGCCCACGGAGGAGTTCACTATGCAAGAAAAGCAACTACACAGAAGGTATTAAGAGCTGGGTTGTGGTGGCCCACACTACATAGTGACTCCCACGCATATTGTAAAGCCTGTGACATGTGCCAACAGACAACAAGACCTTTGCACAGGGATGAGATGCCCTTGCAACCACCGATGTCCCTACAGGTGTTCGAAAAATGGGCTATAGACTTTGTCGAACCCATCAACCTGTCAGGAAAGAAGACAGGTGCCCAGTACATCATCACCGCAACTGATTATGTAACCAGATGGGTGGAGTCAGAAACTGTGAAGGATTGCACTGTGGATACCTCTGTGCACTTTATTTTTGAGCACATTTTAACCAGGTTCAACTATCCATAGATCTTGATGAGCAATAGAGGTACGAATTTCATTAATGAAACTATTCATGCTTTGACTGAAGAATTTTGGATCCACCATGTAAAGAGTACCCCATATCACCCTGAGGAAAATGGAACGGAGGAAGATTTTAATAAAATTTTGGAACAAGTGCTTACCAAGGTCTGTAATGTTGATCAAAACGATTGGGACATGGGCATCCCTTTAGTACTCTAGGCCTATCAGACCACACACAATAAATCGACTAGGAAAACGCCTTTTCTGATGGTTTATGGGAAGGAGGCCATTACGCCCATGGAGTACTCATCCCTAGCTTACGCATCAAAGCTTTTACGAACATGGTGCAACTAGAAATCATGGAGGAATGCATAGTGCAGCTAGTTGCCTTGGAAGAGGACTGGTTCATTGCTAACTTTCATCAGAAATTTTAGAAATCCCTTGAAAAATCTTGGCATGATAGAAATATCCCACAGAATTTGCTTAAGGAAGATGAGCAAGTATTACTATATGATAGCTAGTTTGCACGCCACCCCGTAAAATTCTGACAACATTAGCTAGGTCCTTATGTTGTAACAATAATTATAGATGGTCGTGAGGTTAGATTGACAATGTTGCGTGGAGACCCCCTATCAGGGTACGTTAATGGCAGCCCTCTAAAACCATATAGGGCCAACCCGGTACCTACCAAATGACTATATGGGTGGAGTAGCTGTATAAGGATGGTTATGCACACACAAGGGGAAGAACGAAGGCAGGCCCAACGTGCGTGCAAGGGTTGTCCGAAGGTAAGCAGGCACGAAAGGGTGCGATGGGAAGGCAGGAGTAGTACGTAGCTACAAAAAATAGTCGTTGGAATAAGAAAACTGTGTAAAAATCTGATTTTACCGTTGAATGGAGCGGGCATTTGGCCATTAATGCGGCAATTTGGGAGGATTTTTTATCGTTTCCTTGATGGTAAGCTACAACTAAGTTTCATCTGACCGTTGTTACCTATAAAAAGCTATAAAATGAGGGGCGTATATCAGAATTTGGTTCTTTTCTTTCTGAAAATCTTGTGCCTGGTGATTTCCGATGAAATCTGTACTTTGTGTAATATCACCATCTGCATGTTTGGGCGTGCTACCCCCTCTGATAGCAGCAACCCTGAGTTCATCCTTCGAGCAAGAATGAGTGCATCCAACCCTGCTAAATCATTACATGCCACGACCTCTGCCAATATGGAACCCGATGAAGTATTGGAGGTAACTACCGAAGTTGAGGAGGTATTTTCCATGCCGAAAAAGGGGAAGAAGACGGGAAAGGAGAAGAAAAGGGAAAAGTTCAGGAGAAGGTGAAGGGGAGAGCTATGAAGTGGGCTGTGGTGAAGTCATGCACGTCCCCTTGAATTGTGAAAACCCCTTGGGGGGTGTCTAAGGAATGCTCACCTAACGCTGCAAAGTGTCCTCTGACTACTTAGGAAGATGCTCTGCTGGCAGCCCTGCTAACTTGGCTACCACCTTATGTTCGACCAAGGAGACCTACGGTGTGCATGCCCAAGAATATTGATGTTGTTGGCACCTATCTACAGAGGTCGTTGGTTTTGCATGAAGTTCCCATGATTGGAATATATTTGGAGGTCACCCCTCCATTATGTTCGATGATCACGACCTTACCAACATTAAGGCCTTCCCAGAATTGGCGCCTGAGTTATATCTTGAGAGGGTATTGTATGATATTGTGCTAAAGGTGGTGTCAATATCGTGGGCATGCGCATTAGCAGCTTCGGGGCTATTGAACTTGATGTGGATACCCCACTTTGGCCGATAAAATATCACCAACCTAGTTGTGAGACAGCTTCTGACACTAATCCATGATGGAAGCTTATGGATCCAAGGACGCATTCCAATTGACGCCACCCTAATTCACTAAATTACTAGTCTCCCCATGAAAGTACCAAATCCCATGGAGTGCATCGGCAAGAAGTATGAGCAGCAGATCGCCGAAAAAGTATGAAAGGACTATCATGTAGAACATAACCAAAGCGAATTCATAGTAGAAACCATCGTTCACCCAGGAGTCCGCATGGGTACATTGTTGCTGGGCTACAAGATAATGCGCAAGTGTTAGTCAATGGTTGTCTGTGCCTATGTAATTTAGCTCGCTGGTAGCTGTGAAAAAGGGGTTTGCTATAACTAGTCACAGTTCCTTTGCACTGAATTTTTGAAAAATGTGCGCGAGTCACAGGACCACGACGAGGCATTCTGTTACTCCTAGCTGCTGCTGCTAATTGCCTTGGTGACGTAGGAAGCCCCTAAAGGAGCAATCCTACCTGAGCTAGAACTAGATATGTGCAAAGGGGCATGATATGCGAACCTGTGGGATTCAAAGGATGTGAAACATGTTGAAGAAAACAAGGTTTTTTGGGCGATGTTTGACAGCACACTAGTGGCAACAATTCATTCCCGACATGAACCTAGTTGGGTAAGCAATTGGTAGAATTTTTAAGTAGTTGAGTTTAACCACATTTGTAAATCATATGTTGCGAAATTATTGTAAAAGTTATGATGTGTTTTCCATCACTTATTAATGCAACGTACTGGTATTTTTGGCCCTTTTTTTTATAGTTGCAGTATTGGTTTCTCTTATGATTACGATGTAAACTTGACCAAAGAGTGTGTTAAAGAAATTTGGCAAGTATGGGGTTCTCTTGGGTCATGATAGGTATTGTGATTTAACATGTATTTTGAAAATATATACTACAGGTTTTTAGAGAACACATGTGTCTGTTCATCACTTATGGCTCCGAAGAATAAAGGTGAAGGAGAAGGAAGTGTGACTTGTTAGGACACTTGTTGTGTAGAAAAGGGATAACACTAGATATCATATTTTGTTCATGCTTTTGGATGACCAAAATCTCCTCAGTGACGATGAATGATCTAGGTGGCTCCAAAAATGCTCAAAAGTGAAAGAGAGCTCACATAAGGAGAAAAAATAAATGTCCTTGGAGTAGCATGAAACTAGTGTTATATAGAACATATCTTTACGATCATTGCAATGGTACAAATGACACCTCAATCCAACATTGTATGTGAAAGTTATGGTTAGTCAAATTTTCAGTCAAACTGGGAAAAAATTCAATGTCAAAGTCAACATTATACCACATGGCAAGGCATACAGATGACACATGGAGAAAATTTCAATAGGGCTAGTGGGATCCATAGAGCGAATGTGGTAGTCCAATCAACAAACCAGGTGGAATCACAAGTAGGTGATGTCGCCACACCACATGTCCACACATGGCAAGTAGGTGGCAGAGGTGGCATATGATGCAAACCAATGAGGGCTTTCCACAATCACATGGTGCCACTTCGAAACTCAAATTAAGCCCAAGTGGCCTTGGGATGGTGAAACATTCATTTTTTTCTTATTATCATGGTTTTGGGAGTCGTTACAATATGGACATACGATTTCCATATATTATATAGTTTGAAAACTATATTAAAACAAAATTTTAGATGAAAAACCATTTCAAAGAAAATTTAGGAGTCCATGGGTTTTGAGCCAAAAACCTCCCCAACAACAAGTAAATTAATATGACTATGCCAACCATTGTTCCAACAACACACTTTGTCTTATTCACCCACACCTTTTTCTAAATTTTCATTTGAATGGTTTAAAGGGAACCATGGAGAATACATGAGAGAAGATGACATAAGAAGGCTAATCAATACATGAATCTCAAAAATATTTTAGGAATATTTTCAGAGGATATGTTAGGTAATATACCAAATAATATTCTTTATGAGGAATCATTAAAGATTCCATAGGGTCTATTTTTTTACAGTTTCATAAACATGCTGAATTTATACTCATTTTAGTTGGTTTCTCACTAGGATTCTAATGGTGCAATCCATTTCTTTATCTGAGAAACATATTTTTTGCGTATATAAAGAAGAGTCTTGTGAGGAATCTAAATATTTCTAGGGAGCCTAGATTTTATTGTGACAGAAAGAGGGCATGTTTATACTCATATTTCAAATTTTTTCGCGGGGAACAAAATGACAGATGTTGTTTCTTCATCCGAGTAGTCTATTTTAAGGTTGTCCCTAGAATTGGAGGAGACATTTTATGAGCGAGTGTTCTTATAGGAGAACGTATCATGGAGAGACATGCCACTCTAGATAAGGGGTTCATCCTTGTATTAACAATGATTACATCATGTACTCATCATCATCTTGTAGTAATTAATTAAGCTGCCTACCTACTCTTGACATCAGACCTATAGAGGTAACCCACACTGGGTGAACTTCATTATCAACTTCTGTGTGTTCTTTTATTTCATTTTTGTCTTTATCTTTCTTCTTATTTAAACTATGCACATGTGGTTTTTAATCTTCTTTCACATGCAATTCTGCTAACATCACGAAAGTAAAATATCTTGCTTAATTCTGGTAGTTGAGAGAATCTAGATCTACATTATCTCGAGTTAATTACCCTTTGTCTCCCACATTATATATATATATATATATATTCTAACATAAAATAATTTATCTCACTCAACTACTAGCATATACTAAGCACTGCAAGCATTGCAGTATCCCATCTAGGGCGCACAAATTTTCACACTAGATTGTTTTCATTGAAATATGTGTTTTTCCTTAGAAGTATCTAAAAATTGTGGCAACAAGGATTCTAGCACACCAAATCAACCATTTTATTTAATGCTTCAAATTTTATATGAAAATATTCTTAAAAACACAAAAATTAATGACAAGCATCAAAATATTAATAATAAATAAATAGTGTCATTAATATATACTCTTCGCTATATAGTATATATAGTTTTAATTGGAAACCATATGTTTATATATATTACCTTAAATCATCATCACCCATCTCAAATTTTCCCTAGAACATTTGTAATTAGTAACTCCCAGATGGTTGATTTGGATAGTAGCACAATTCAAAATTAGTCTTTCATCACTTACATATAACTTCACATAAATTTTTTGTGTGAGCTACGCTAAACGATTGTAAAGAATTTACAAATTGAGGTGACAATTATGTTTAATTAACATATATCCTGATATATAACACTTTTATATTCCTTCGTTCCCTTTCAAAAAAAATGATCAAAATATATATAACATTGATTTAGAGTTATCTTATAAAGTGTTTGAAAAACAACGATTAAAAAGCTAATCAATATCTGTTGCTATTTTTCTTTCTACCTATTCTTATAAAGTGTTTGAAAACCCAAGATGAGAACACAAATCAACTAATTAATTTTGGCATTCATTTTGTTTGGACGAGCTCCGGGTTCGAAAGTCGTCGATCATGTCTCCAAAGGAAGTGAAATTCTCTGCACTGGGTGACTCATCCTCCACAGGATGATGAAGGATCACTTGGATTCAAAATCTTGCCCACGGAATAACCTAGGTGAAACCTTATCTTGAAGGTTTCAACATTTTTTTTTGGTAGATTTAAATATAGAGCCGAATTATTTCAAGTATTTTTCATTTAAGCCAATTTTTTTCATTTCAATTTTCCATTTTAAATGATTATTATTAATGTAGTTTTTTTTTTCCTTTTCAGTCTTTTTCCTTAAAATTTCACTATTTAATCTAATATTATAACAAATAAATTTATATTATATGGTTATATTATATTAAAGATGGTATTATAATAGTAGGTGAATGTTAAAAATAAAATATATATATATATATATATATATATATATATATATATATATATGATTAAAATTTTATTAATTTTGAATTAATATAATGTTACCTTGAAATAATATAATATCTATTAATATATTGTGATATATTAATATAATAAAATTAATATGTTAATAAAATATTAATAGTTTTGAAATAATATTTATGCATATACTTGTGGATAATTTTTTTTAATATAATATTATATTTAAGATAAAAGAAAGAGATGGGGACAGGTAGGGAGATGGATAAGAGGGTGGAGAGAGAGAAAGAGAGTGATGAAGGGCAGAGAGAGAAAAAGAGTGATGGGAGATAGAGGAAGAGAAAGGAAGAGCGATATGAGGCGATATAGAGGAGGAGAAAGAGATAGAGTTGGAGGGGGAGAGAGAGTGAGGGAGAAAGGAGTGAAGGAGGTAAGAGAGAGAGATGAAGGGAAGAGGGTGAGGAGTCAGAGAGTGGGATAGAAGAGGAAGAGAGAGGGAGATACAGATTAGGAAGGGGGGAGAGGGGGAGAGAGAAGGATGAATCTATTTCAATGTAGTTTTTTTTTAATATTATTAGATTGTTTTCACTACATACATTGCTTTCAGTCTAGATGTTTATTTCCAATCTTATTTGATGTATTGCATTAGGTGCATTGATTTCAATGTAAATGTTGTTTTGTAATCCAATTTGATTGCTTGCACTAAATGAAATAATTTAAATGTAGATATTTGTTTCTAATTTTATGTAAATATATGTGTGATCTTCATTAATTTGAGACTAATTACAGATGGATAGAGAAAAGGATGAAGAAAGGGATATAGTGACAGAGTTGGATTATATGTGTGTGTGTGTGTGTGTGTGTGTGTGTGTGTGTAAAGAGAGAGGGAGGGAAAGAGATAGAATCATTGATGGGAGGAAGATACATAGGGATGTGGAAGAGAAAGGGAGAGAGAGAGGACTTGAGAGATAGAAGGATAGATAGAGGTAGGAGAGAGAGGTAGGAGAGAGAGGGAGATAGGAGAGAATGTGAGCAAGAGGAAGGAAAATATAGAGGACTTGAGAGAGATGAGGAGGGAGGGTAAAAGAGATGGAGTTGGAAAGGGGGATAGGGAATACATAAGAAATACATATAGAGAGAGAAAATTTGAGAGAGAGAGGGAGTCACAAGGGAGAGATGGAGAGAGTGTGTATGTTTGGGGTTGAGAAAAGAGAGACCAACAAGGAGATGTTGAGGGAGATATATATATTGAACGGGGAGAGAGGGAAGAATATTTCTTGCAATAGATGCATTGGTTTCAGTGTATATAGTGATTTGTAATCCTATTTGATTTCTTTCACTAGATGAATTTATTCTATTGAAGATGTTGGTTTCTAATGATATTTGATTTCTTGCACTAGATGCATTAATTTTAGTGTATATGTTTTCTAATTTTATTTGGTTGCTTGCACTACATGTGTTGATTTCAGTGTAGATGTTGATTCATAATTCTATTTGATCATTTGTCCATGAGATGCATTGATTTTAGTGTACATATTCATTTCTAATTATATTGGATTACTTACACTAGGTTCATTGATTTTAGTGTAGATGTTGATTTCTAATCTTATTTGATTTCTTGCATTAGATGCATTAATTTAAGTGTAGATGGTTTTTTTATTTGATGTAACTGGATGTATGATGGCACATTAATTTTAAAGTGTTTGGATTAACATTGTACATTTATTTTAGTGTAACAACAAAACATTTATTGACAATTGCATTGATTTTTATATAATAGTAATTCAACTGATTAACATTCGAGAGAAATAGAGATAATTTATGATGTTTACTACAATAGTGTGAGTTAAATATTTGAATGTTTTATGATTTCAAATTCCATTTCCATATAATCAATATGAAAAGAGAGAAAAACTAACAGGGGTGACAATAGGAATAGTAGAAGAAAATAGATTGAGATTGATCACAATGAAGACTATCTATAATTGAATACATTATTATTATTCACATTTGTTTCCATTAACCACTATTACATTCTCACTTTGCTTTAAAAATATTTATTTCATCAATTTTGATCATTAAAGTTATTAATAATATATGTCATTTCAACGAACTGAGGTAATGGAGAAAAATTAAAATTAAAACTACTCATCAAAATATATTTAGTAATACCTGGATGAACACTATTAAGAATTGACCAATTGTCAAAGGTTGTGATACCTAAAATTAAATGAAACAGATGTAGAGTATCAATCCTTATGCAAACTATTGACAATATTGTCCCCTTCTTAATCACAAGCTAATTACTAATAGAAAAATACATACACATATAAAAATAACACAACTATAACATTCACAAAAATTACCATACAAATCCAAACATATAAACACACAACCACTCAAAGCATCCAAAAAAAAATGTACAAATCATTCAAGGCACACAAAATAGGCTAAATTAAATAATATAATGATATGGTCATGTTAAGCAAAGAAAACATAAAGTAAATTTCAGAGTATGAACTTTATATCAAAAATATACATAGTAATGATCATCTAAAAATGTGACATTATTGCCCGAAGCTAGAACCAACCTAGATCCATATAACTCGGGATCAATCATGCACCAGGAAGGATCAAATTCCCCTAGGTGCAAACCTTTCCTTAAATCCTACACTCAATAAAGAAGGTTTTCACCTTGAGGGATTTGAGCCCACTTGGCACATGATAGATCCAGAATTAGATGGATCTAGGTTTTTTTCTATAGATCATCAACATAATAATAAAAAACTGGATTTTTTCTAGCTATAACAGATATATTTTATCAAACTGGCAATAAATGAGACCTTTTTCATGTTTTAGCTCGTAGATACAACCCTTGGGTTGAAGAAAGACAGATGCGAGGGACATCTTGATGAGTGCTTCTTGGATCTACTGGAATCATTCGCTTGCATTAGGTATTTAATTATATTTTAAGTCTGAATTGGTTCAGAATCTTCTTTAACAAGAGAAATGAAAAATTGTCTGCAAAGTAATACTCATAGACACATTAAGGTCCAGTTTTGGTCCCCAACATAACATGAACATGTATTTTTATCAGTCATTGTAATATATTGGAGAGAAGAATCATTAAGGAAACAAATTAAACGCATAGGCCTTAAGTGAAGAATTTAGTGCATCGAAGTTCATCATGAAATGGATAAGACAAAAACATTCCATTAATTTCCTAAGTTACATGGAATGCATATCAAGGATAATATTTCTTATCAACCATATGCATCTTATATCAACATTAGACAGAGATCAATCCATGAATTAATAAAAAAAGAATATCTAGTATTTTCTATTACATGTAATCTGAGAAGAGGAGTGAGCATATATGGAACAAACACAAAATACAGTACACACTACACATTCATATCAGATGGAATTGAAAAATTATTTCATTAATATTCAACAAGGTATACATTTGATTTACAATTTGTAGATATTCCCTCTTAAAATAAAATTTGGAACCTTTGGTTTAGTATCAGAAAATGTTTTTATAGGGCCTAGGGAAAAGAACCATTCACAAAATATTTGTTCTTTATTTGGCAGTAAATTATCATAACCAAAATATCAAAGTTCTTAGTGGCATAGATATACTAGTTGGATCCTAACTAACTCGCACTAAGTCTTATGAAAAATAAAATATTTACATAAAAGCATAAAATATCAAAGTGTCATGATCGACATAATAAAACATATCTTTAGTCATGATAGGCGGGTTCATGATGCAATGTCGTTGGTTCCATTATCTGAATTACTGGAGGATTGAAGAATTTTTTGCATCTCTACCACAGTTTTGGAGTTGGTAGAGCAGCTTGGAAGAACCACTAAAATTAATTATTGAGTTTTCTAAGCCCTATGTAGTTCAACATAGGATGGAACAAGGTATTCACCAACCCTAATAACTAAAAATCCCTTCTCATATAATTTATCGCAATTTTACCTTTCACGGTGGAATTCTTCTCATAAGATGAATCCAGCTTTCTCTTGGCATGTACTAACATATGAATCTATTATTCCCACTCGATCAACACTCCTAAAAATTCCCAACCATTAGGAAACCATTCTCTGACTCTCTACTCAAACTTGGAGTTGAAGATAACCACATAATTCATCACCACATCTATGCATTTTGCAGCTTTAGCTGTGGCCTACTCCTTATAGGGAAAATGAGCATATGATGTCATATGACATCACAATGGTGACACATGGAAGAATATGATTATACAATAACCGATGATAGGTGGATGGGAGTGGAAGGTGGTCGGGGAGAGAGGTTACCATTTTACCTTTACCCTCATCTCTCTCTTGCAAGAAAATTCTACCCGAATCATGTCATGGGGCAGTGGTCCCCAACTTCGTCTGATAGGTGAAGGAATGGGATGTTGGATCCTAAAGTGACCCCCTTAGAATCAATTTGGGCCTTTGGATCAGTGGGCCTTCCCATTTCACTATTCAACTTCGGAGGGTCACACTAGTCTATCAACCACAAAATTTACCCCCATAGCATCCAAACACGAATGTACAAACCATTCAAGGAAAACAACATAGTCTAAATTAAGGAATAGAATGATATGGTCATGTTAAGGAAAGAAAACGTAATGTAAATTTAAAAGTATGAACTTTATATCAAAAATATACATAGTAATGATAATCTAAAAATGTGACATTGTTTCTCGGAGCTAGAACCAACCTAGATCCATCTAACTTGGGATCTATCATGTGCCAAGAGGGACCAAATTCCCCTAGGTTCAAACCTTTCCTTAAATCCTACACTCAAAAAAGAAGTCTTTCACCTCGAGGGATTTGATCCCTCTTGGCGCATGGTAGATCCAGAATTAGATGGATCTAGCTTGTTTCTATTCATCATCAACATAATCATAAAAAACTGGATTTTTTCTAACTATAACGGATATATGTTATCAAACTGGAAACAAATGAGACCTTTTTCATGTTTTATCCCCTAGATACAACCCTTGGGTCGAAGAAAGACTGACACCAAGGACATCTTAATGAGTGCTTCTTGGATCTCCTAGAATCATTCACTTACACTCGGTATTTAATTAGATTTTAATTCTAAATTACTTCAAATATTCTTTCAGAAGAGAAATACAAAATCGGATGCAAAGTAATACTCATAGACGCATTAAGGTCCAGTTTTTGTCCCCAACATAACATGAACATGTATTTTTATCAGTTATTGTAATATATTAGAGAGAATAATCATTAAGGAAACAAATTAAACACATATGCCTTAAGTGAATAATTTACTGCATCGAAGTTCATCATGAAATGGATAAGACAAAAACATTCCATTGATTTCCTAAGTTACATGGAGCACATATTAAGGATAATATTTCTTATCAGCCACAAGCATCTTATATCAGCATTAGACAGAGATGAATCCATGAATTAATACAAAAATCATATCCAGTAGTTTCTATTACATGTAATATGATAATAAGAGTGAGCGTATATGGAACAAACACAAAATACAATACATACTACACAGTCCTATGAGCTGGAATTGAAAAATTATTTCATTAATATTTAACAAGGTATACATCTCATTTACACTTTGTAGATATTCCCTCTTAAAACAAAATTTGGAACCTTTGGTTTTGTATTATAAACTATTTTTATAGGGACTAGGGAAGAGAACCTTTCAAAAAATAGTTTTTCTTCATTTGGTAGTGAATTATCATAACCAAAATATCAACGTGCTTAGCAGCATAGATATACTCCTTAGATCCTCACTAAATCACACTGAGTCTTATGAAAAATAAAATATTTACATAAAAGAATAAAATATCAAAGTGTCATTATCGACACAATCAACCATATCTTCAGTCACGATAGACAGGTTCATTATGCAAAGTCATTGGTTCCATTATCTGAATTACTAGAGGATTGACAAATTATTTGCATCTCTACCACAATGTTGGAGTTGGTAGTGTAGCTTCGAAGAACCGCTAACATGAAATATTGAGTTTTGTGAGCCGTATGTAGTTCAACCTAGGATGGAACAAGGTATTCACCAACCCTAATAGCTAAAAATCCTTTCTCAGATAATTTACCATAGTTTTACCTTTCAAGGTGGAATTATTCTCATAGGATGAATCCACCTTTCCCTTGGCATGTACTAACATATGAAACTATTTTTCCCACTCGATCAACACTCCGAAAAAGTCCCAACCATTGGGAAACCCTGCTCTTACTCTCTACTAAAACTTATAGTTGAAGGTAGCCACATCTTTCATTACCACATCTAAGCATTCTGGATCTTTGGATGTGGCCTACTCCTTATAGGGGAAACGAGCATATGATGTCAGATGACGTCACAGTGGGGACACGTGGCATCAGACAATTAGATGATAACCATTGTCAAGTGGATGGTAGTGGAACATGGGCGGGGAGAGAGGTTACCATTTTACCTTTACCCTCATCTCTCTCTTGCAAGAAAATGCTAGTCGAATCATGTCATGGGGTGGTGGTCCCCAACATCATCCAGTGAGTGAAGGAATGGGGTGTTGGATCCTGTGGTTACCCCCCTAGAATTAGTTTGGGTCGTTGGATCCACAGGCCTTCACATTTCACTCTTCAACTTCGGATGGTGGCACTAATATATCGACCACACACTTTAGCCCCCCCTGATCAGGTGATCATGGTAAGTGAAGAAAATGCTCAAAATTGGAACTACTCAGAATTGGTTGAAACCAGAACGACTGGATAGGCCTCATCGATACGATTCTGGTGCCATGAACGACACTCAAATCTGACATTGTATGTGAAAGTTATTGAAGTTTGAAATTCACAATTTCCTTCAAAAGTACAGTTTGACTGGGGTTGACTTTGATTTTAAAAAATATTTAAAAAAGAATATTCCATAGAATATTCTAGGAATATTCCACAAAATATTCCATGGAATATTCCTTTAGCAGCCTATCACAGCTTGACACTTGGCATTCGAGGATTGGATATTGGGTTGACTTTGTGTTTTTGTGACCAATCAGCATCAGCCACATGGCAGGCCCGGAGGGTGCCATGTGGCCGCAAGACTAAATAATTTGTAGTGGTCAAAATTATTTGGAGTGGAAAAGTTTCAACCCACAGGCCCGACCGGCCCACCTTTGCTTTGGTCCTTAACCTCCATGGTTCTTTGTGCATATTTAAACATTAACAAAGGTTTGGTTGGGGCGGAAAGGGGGCCAACCCACTCTAAACAAGACCATGGGCCTGGAACCATGGCCCATAGGCCTGACAGTTGTGGTTATTAGATATTTTCACATGTTATGCGGTGACAGAAGTTTTGTTAAACATTAATGCCATGGTTATGAAACTGTTGGGCCAACGGTTAGTCCGACGGGTTTGGATGGTCCATGTGACCACCGACCCATAAAACTTTAATGCCATGTTAACTGACCATCTAACCTAGAGTGGAGCCCCCAATTCTGGTGATGAATGCTATTTTGGTGGAGCTATCTGTAGTTACTCCAAAGTCAGTGGAGTTTTTTTATGCCAGATTGGACAAATCTTCTTTTGGTCATAAATTTCACATTACTGAACCTTTTGGAGCGAATTTTTTTTATTTCAGGCATTCTCAGCATTCTAGAGCCATTGGAATAGGTTTCAGAGCCATCACAGGTGTCGTTCAGCCATTTTTACTTTAGATAATCTTGGGGAGCCATCAGGGCCTTGAGGGAAATGGAGCTGCATTGGACTACACTTCACTGTTTTAGGTGAAATCATAGTCATTATTAGCTTCTGTGTTTTGAATTCATTTTCACAGCTGGTTTGGTCTGTTTAGGCCTTTTTATTACTGTATTACCAATTTTAGCATCATAATATATGAAGGACATGCCCATTGGGAGCCTTGGACCTGACAGATGTAACCCAGGAGGGGTGAACTACCTCATCATGTTGCTGTGTGTTTATGGTGAAGTTATTTTGTTGTGTTATTCATATTAAAGTTTTTAAATAGTAAATTTAAACAACACTCCCTCACACCTAAATTCCAAAACAGTTATCAAAAAACACTTTGCTTCACTTGCAAGACTATTCAAACACTTTGCACACTTAAATTAATGGAAATAAATACTTTGAACAGCAAAAAAGATACTTTCATTTTCAGATTAGTTGGTATCAAAGCTCAGGATTAGAGCCTTAGAAGCTAGAGTTTTTACTCAGCATTTGTTTTGTGCAAAGATTAAGTTATTTGTTTGCAATTTTTGATGCTTACTAGGCTAAAGCTCAAGAGAGGTGAAGGAAACTTGGTTAGTGCTCAAACTAACCCACAAAAAAAAAGGGTCAGAGAACCACCTATAAGATCCCTAGAAGTAGCTTCGAGCATGTCCTAAAGAGAGGGAGAAGCTCCTAAAGAGATGGATCCCAAGGAAGAATACCGGGTATTCCAGAAAGCTTTCTTGGATATGACTGAAATGGTAAGGATCCTATACCAAGAAAGAAATGATAGGATTGCTAGAGAAGGGTCTAAAAACCAAAAAGAAGGAGAGGGTTCCTCATGAGGAAAGAAGAGTAAAGGTCAGTCAAAGAAATGACATGGAGGAAGTGGCGATCCACCATCTCCATATTCATCCTCTTCCTCTACATCGTCTTCCTCGACTTCGATAAATCAGTCTCATAAGTCAAAAACTACTAGTAAAAATCATTTTTTAAAGTTTGATGTCAAATTTGAATTGCCCATGTTTAACGGTGAAGTCAATGTAGAGAAACTAGACAATTGGATCAGAAACTTGAAATTTTATCTAAGGATTCAAAACCTTCATGATGACGACACCAAGATACAACTAGCCTCACTAAGAATGGATGGAGCAACATTGGTATGGTGGGAAGCCAAGACCAAGGATGAAATTAAGAAACATGGTAAGATTACTTTATCATGGAATGAATTTATTACTACAACCAAGAAGCAATTTTATCCATTAGCTCATCTACAAAAGGCTATAATGAATTGGCAAAACATTAGATAGCTTAAGGGACAAAATGTGCAAGACTATACCCAAGAATTTATGAGAAGAGCACTCTTATTAGGGGTAGAATTAAAAATTCAAGATACTTTGCTGAAATATATAGCTGGTTTGCATAGTTACCTTAAACATACTATTCTTATGTTTAATCCTACTAGTCTAGATGAAGTTTTTGTACAAGCTACGCATTTAGAGGCTAGAGGGAAAAGCACTTTTGATGAGGGTAGAAAGAAGCCTTTCAAAAGGAAGAACAAAGATAAAACCTTTCAGGGAAAAGGAAAAAAGAATGCATCTATCAAAGAAGAGGGTGAAAAAATTATTTGTAAAAATTGTTCAAGAGAGGGCCATCAAGAGAAAAATTGTTCGAAACTACATCTTGAAAAAACAAAATCAATTTAACAAAAACAAGGGAAAGAAGAAAACTGCAGCTACTACAACTACACCTCAAGATTTAGGTGATGATTCAGGGGATGAAACAAAAATTGCAGTCATGGGTTTGAAAAGTATGAAGGGAAAGGAAACTGAAACTAATCCAAGCACTAGTTCTTCAAAATGTCATGTATAAGCTCCTAATGAGGAAGAAATAATTGAATTGTTCCATGTTAGGGTAGTCTCAAAACATACTAAAATTGACACACTGTTTGATAGTGGGTCACAAGAAAATCTCATATCAGAAGACTTGGTCAAACAGCTAAAACTTGAGACCATTCCACACCCAAAGCCTTATCCACTTGGGTGGATATGCAAGGATGCAAACTTACAAGTCTCAAGAAAGTGCATATTGCGATTCACCATTACTGCACACTTTATTGACACATTTGAACTTGATGTGGTGCCGCTTGATATATCAAGAATTGTTTTGGGAAGTCCTTACTTATTTGACAGGAAAGTGATATTCCATCGCCATGAAAATAAGTATCATCTCTTTAAAGATGGCAAGGAGTTCACTGTCAAAGCACATCACAAGAAGGAAAATATAGCGATGGTAAATGTGGGATAGGTAAAAAGGCTAGTAAATTCTAGTGAGAGTTTTGTACTTCTTATTTTTAAGGCAAAGGTTGATATGAATCATGAGTCATTTGAAAATTGTGATTCCAAGCTTAAATAAGATTTATATGATGTATTTGATGCACATCATGAGATCTTTTAGGAACCTATAGGTTTACCTCCTAAAAGGGAGATCCAACATGAAATCCATTTACATCAAGATTGTCCTCTTCCTAATATCGGCATGTACCGCTTGTCTATCACGGATAATGCTGAAATCAAGAGGAAAATTAAAGACTTGTTGGAAAAAGGATTCATAAGACCAAGCACTTCTCCATGTGGGTCGCCAATAGTGTTGATTCCAAAGAAATATGGAACTTGGCGCATGTGTGTGGACTTCAGAGCATTCAACAAAATAACAGTAAAGGATCGTTACCCACTTCCAAGGATAGATGATTTGCTGGATCAGCTGAAAGATGCTAAATATTTCAGTAAGTTAGACTTACGTAGTGGTTATCATCAAGTTAGAATTGCAGAAAGTGACATTTGGAAGACAACATTTAAAACCAAACAAGGACTCTTTGAGTGTCTTGTTCTGCCATTTGGTTTATGCAATGCACCTACAAATTTCATGTTGGTAATAGATGATGACTTACGTCCTTTTCTTGATCATTTCATTATTTTATACATAGATGACATCTTAATTTTCAGCAAGACTAGAGAATAGCATGTCATGCATGTTAAGAAAGTACTTGATGTTTTGAAGAAAAATCAGTTATTTCTTAAAATGTAAAAGTGTTAATTCTAAAAGAATTCTTTGGTTTATTTGGGAGACATAGTAGGAGGAGGCACTTTGAGAATTGATCCTTCCAAAGTAGAAGCCATTGTGAATTGGCCTACTCCAAAATCCATTACAGAGTTAAGACGTTTTCTGGGTGCAACTCAGTATTGGAGGAAGTTTATTTCTAACTTCTCTACCATATCAGCTCCTATGCATGCAATGACTAGTGTGAAGCATGCTTTCCAATGGGGAGGAAAACAATAGAAATATTTCAAGTCTTTGAAATAGAAGATAAGTTCAGCTCTAGTCCTTGCATTACCAGACTTGAGACAACCATTCGAGATTCAGACAGATGCTAGTGATTAAGCCATGGGTGCAGTTCTCTTGCAGCATGGTAAGCCTGTTGCATTTCATTCTAAGAAATTTAATGGTGCTGTTGTGAATTATCCGACATATGATAAAGAATTGTATGCGTTGGTACAATGTGTTAAAAAATAGAAACACTATTTGATGGGCAAAGAAACAAATTTTCATACAGACCATCAACCTTTACAGTACTTGCAATCGCAAAGTAAATTGCAACAATCAAGACATTTTAGATGGATGGGCTTCCTACAACAATTTCACTTGCTAATAAGGTACAAGAAAGGTATTTACAATAAGGTTTCCGATATGCTCTCAAGGCCTATTATTAGTGCTAGTAATTTACTTAAGAATGATTCTGTTGTACATGAGAGCTACATAGAACGGTATGTATCAGATGATTTTAAGGATGTGTATGCTAACTTGAGCGAAGAGAATCCTGTTGAGGAGAATGATTATCATTTGCATAATAATTTGTGATTTCATATGGGCAAGTTATGTATACCACAGGAGGAGAGACTAAGCATCATGAGAGAAGCTCATTCTTCTCTCATAGTTGGACATTTCAGGGTAAGCAAAACGGTGGAACATTTACAGAGGTATTGTTATTGGCCTCACATGGTAGATAGTCTTTCACGTTTCATTAGAGGTTGTTCGTTATGTGCTACAAGCAAGCCTAGCAATAGTAAGATTGGTTTATATATGCCATTTCCAGTACCTTCTAGACCATGGGAAGGTGTTTCTATTGATTTTGTTGGAGGGCTACCATTATCTAGAATGCAGCATGATTATCTTTATGTAGTAGTTGATCGTTTCAGCAAGATGTGTATTCTTATGCCATGTAAGAAATCTATAGCTGCTGAACAAACTGTTGATTTATATTTTCAACATGTATGGGTTCGTTATGGCTTGCCTACTTCTATTGTTAGTGACAGGGATTCCAGATTTGTGGGGAATTTTTGGTCCAATTTATGGAAGATGATGGACACCAAGTTGAAGAAGAGTATTGTTTTCCATCCACAAACAGATGGCCAAAAAGAGGTAGTGAACAAAACCATTGTACATATTTTGAGAGGTTATTGCAGCAAGCATCCCAAGATTTGGGATGAGCATTTGCATTACATTCAGCATGCTTACAACCGGGCCAAGCACTCTTCTACAAATACTTCACCTGTTGAAGCTTGTTTTGGGTATTTGCCTAAGTCACCTTTAGATTTCATTCTTGAGAAGGATGTGGCCATTGATGGTCATAGTGACATTGACAAAGATCGCATGTTCATTGAAAGAATTCATCTCATACATCAGAAGGTTCAAGAACAGCTTGAAAATAGTCAAGGCATGTACAAGGAGAGGCATGATAAGCACATAATTGATCATAAGTTTCAAGAAGGGGATGAGGTATGGCTGCATATTAGTACGCAAAAAATGCAAGGAGACGGTAAAAATCTAAAGCCTATTAATTATGGTCCATTCAAGATCCTTAAACAAGTTGGAAATAATGCTTTTCAATTAGATTTTCCTTCATACATGCAAATGTATTCCATTGTGAATGTGGAAAATTTACGTTTGTATGAACCTCCTTTAATTGCTTATTATGAAAGTGACATTTAGTTTCCATCCATAGAGGATTTCTCTAAAAAAAATTTGGATGAGTTGAAAGAGGATGCTATCCTTAACAGAAGAACACGCACTTCAAGGAGGGGAAATGTTGATTATATTCGAGTTGGTCTTAAAGGCAGCAAACCGAGTAAGGCAAAGTGGATTGAGGTGGAAAAGGTGAGGGACCTGTACCCTCATCTTCTTAACATGTAATTGAAGGCTTTTGGGGTCCAAAAGCTTCCCAATGGGGAGCTGTGATCAGGTGATCATGTCCTAAGTGAAGAAAATGCTCAAAATTGTAACTGCTTAGAATTGGTTGAAACCAGAACAACTGGATAGGCCTCATCGATATGATCCTAGCGCCGTGAACAACACTCAAATCTGACACTATATGTGAAACTTATTCAAGTTTGAAATTCACAATTTCCTTCAAAAGTATAGTTTGACCAGGGTTGACTTTGATTTTAAAAATATTAAAAAAAAATATTCCACAAAATATTTCGGGAATATTGCACAAAATATTCCACGAAATATTCCTTCAGCAACCTATCACAGCTTGACACTTGGAATTCGAGGATTGGATATTGGGTTGACTTTGTGTTTTTGTGACCAATTAGCATCAACCACGTGGTAGGCCTGGAGGCCGCCACCTAGCCCCAGGACTGAAGAATTTGAAGTGGTAAAAATTATTTGGAGTGGACAGGTTTTGACCCTGGGTCAGGCGCCTGCTAGCCTACAGGCTCGACTAGCCCACCTTCGCTTTGGTTCTTAACCTCCATGGTTCTTTCTGTGTATTTAAACGTTAACAAAGGTTTGGTTGGTGTAGAAAGGGGGCTAGCCCCTAAGGGCCAAGCCAATATACATGGGACCATGGGCCCGAAACGATGGCCCATAGGCTGGATAGTTGCGGTTAGTAGATATGTTCACATGTTATGCGGCGGCAGAAGTTTTGTTAAACGTTAATGCCACAATTATGAAACCGTTGGGCCAACGGTTAGTCTAGCGGGTTTGGATGGTCCATGTGACCACCAACCCATAAAAATTTAATGCCACGTTAACTGACCATATAAACTCGATCAGAGCCCCCAATTCTGGCGATGAATGCTATTTTGGTGCAGCTATTTGCAGTTACTCCAAAGTTAGTGGAGTTTTTTAGGCCATATTGGACAAATCTTCTTTTGGTCATAACTTTCACATTAGTGAACCTTTTGGATCATTTTTTTTTTTGATTTCATATATTATCAACATTATGGAACCATTAGAATAGGTTGCAGAGCCATTAGAGGTGTCTTTCAGCCATTTTTACTTCAGAGAAGCTTGGGGAGCCATGAGCGCCTTGAAGGAAATGGAGCTGCATTGGACTACACTTCACTGTTTTAGGTGAGATCAGTCATTCTGAGATTCCTTCTATGTTCTAAATTCATTTCACAGCTGGCTTGGTCTGTTTAGGCCTTTTTCTCACTTTATTACCAATTTGAGCATCATAATATATCAAGGACATGCCCATTGGGAGCCTTGGACCCAACAGATGTAGCCTGGGAGGGGTGACCTGCCTCATCATGTTACTGTGTGTTTATGGTGAAGTTATTCTATTTTGTTATTTAGATTAAAGTTGTTAAACAGTAAATTAAAACAACACTCCCTCACACCTAAATTCCAAAACGGTTATCAAAAAACACTTTGTTTCATTTGCAAGACTATTCAAACACTTTTCACACTTAAATTAATGGAAATGAATACTTTGAACAACAAAACAAATACTTTCATTTTTAGATCCCCCCCCCCCCCTTTTGGGGGCTAGTCAAGAGGAGATGGACAAGAATCCACCTTGAGATCTACTCAACCTTTAACCAAAAAGGCGTGTTTGTGTTAATTTTCCTTTTTACCCTGTTGCTCTCACTTGGTGGAGTATTCCATGGATGACGGCTATCGTATTATAGCTCCTATTATGATGCTAGGGCCCAAATTTTCCCTCATCATCATTTTTATTAATTTTTAATCCAAAATACTTGAATGCAACCTCTTATCCCCCCTACAAAAATAATGAAGGGAAACAACATTGGCTCCAACTGGAGACAATTTTTTTCATGTAATGCATTGAGAACCTACATATTAGTGTCTTACTTAGACATGGAATCATTTTATTTAAACCTTCATAAAAAAGAAAATAGTAATAATAATACAAAATAGTGTTGGTATTTACAATTCCTCACATGTATTTACATTGGGTGAGAATGGTCCTCTTTAATGCTAGAAATAAATCTTGAGAAACTACCCATTGACATGTAGTCCAAGCACTTCACCATCTAAATTTTCCATCAAGAAAGTATTGTTCCCTTTTAATTTAGCAATCTTGAAAGGTCCAAGCCACAAAGGATCAAACTTCCCCTATTTTCCTTTATCTTCTCTCCTGACATCATACCTAAGTATTAAATATCCTCACTGTAGGTATCTATCCTTTGCTTTTAACTCAAAAATAGATTTCATCATTTCCTAATAATTAATCAAATTATGGTTTACGCATTCCCTATTTTCTTGAATTTCTACCAACTGATTTATCCTTCTGGTGAGAGAATTTGACTCCTCCTCAACACCTTGTAGGATTTTAGATATTGGCATTGCTAATTGTATAGGGAAAATTTCATCTTTTCCATACACAAATTCGAAATGAGACTTGCTAATGGACTTCTTGGTGGTAACCCTATTAGCCCATAGGGAAAACTTCAGTTGTGAATCCCAATTCCTTCGATATTGTCTTCTTTAGAATCCTTAGTAAGCTTTTATTGTAGGATTTAGCCAATCTACTTCCTTGTGGGTAATAGGTAGTTGAATCTCCTACTACAATGGTCTACCTTTGAAACAAATCAATAAATTTCGCTGACTTGACCACTTGGGAATTTTAGTGAGAATTTTATTTTGGAAATGAAAACTAACAAGGATTTTTTCCTCTATAAACATGATGACTACAACATCAGTGACATTTATGGATGGGGTATCTTCCACCCATTCAGTGAAATAATCAATGGTTGTGCATATCCACTTATGTTTACCACTAGAAGGTGGGTGTTGATGAAGCCTTAGCTAAATTGAGAGGGGGGATGAATCAGTTTAGTGAATTCATGGACATTTAAAACTCTTTTCATTCAACTCAATTACACCTTCAATTCATAAGCAGCTTAATACATAATAAATCAACAAACTTAATGTGTGGACAACAAGTAATTAAGAAAATTAAAACATCACATCAACACATAATCATCAAGCACATAGACATCAGGTATAAGTGGAAACCCATAAGGGAGAAAACCACATCTTATTATTGTTGTGATTCAAAGGCAAGCTCCAACTCCCTCTCGCCACTGATTGTTTTAGGCTCCAACCTAGAGGAGGCTAATACCTCAAATTACACAAGCTAAAACTTGCAAGGAAGCTCCAAATCCCATCTATTTTCTGCAGGCTACAAACCACAGGAGGCTCCTACCTCAACTAGCTCCAACTTGACATATATCAGGCTACAACTTGAAATAGAAGCACTAGTCCAATTCCCATGTATTTTCTATAGGCTACAACCCATAATAGGCTCCTACCTCAACCAACTCCACCTAGACATCTATCAAGCTATAACTTGAAATGGAAGCACCAACTCCCATGTAATTTCTATAGGCTACAACCTAGAGGAGGCTCCTACCTCACCCAACTCCAACTCGAAATGTATCAAGCTACAACTTGAAAGGAGACTACAATCCCCTCACTCAACATGAAAATCATATGCTTATTTACCTAGATATAAGATTTTTTTTACTCCTTTATTGTTTTCTTTTCAACGTTCATATCTACTTCATATCAATACTAGATGTGCACAACATCTCTATCAGCTCTCATTGATTATTTTACACTCCAACCTTCTACAGCTCTCTTACATTCTTCCAATCTCTTCCATTCTGTAGCTTTCTAATAATCTTCAGCTCTCTTCAATTCTGCTTCTCCCTCTCACTTACTTTCCACACTGATATTACATCTCATATACAGATAGCTACATGATTTTTTTCATTCTATAGGGAATACGAAGTGAACATGCTTGTCTCTCTGCCTTCCACCCATTCAATTCCTTACACTTTAGTTCAGGTTCTTACATCAGAAATAATCATTACAACACTCATTGGAGTTACAACAATATTTTAATTCAGCCGTTTCAGTTTCATTCTTTTATGTTCATTTTGTCTTCTCCGCCTGTTGTCCCTTTTTCTTCTCTGCTCGTTGTTATATTTTTAATTATGAAGCCTAAACATCTCTTTTTAACTTGACCCATGCCTTTACATTTTACACAACCTCTGCCAATTTCATATATTACCTACAACATTATATGCTCTTCTCTCTGTGTTGGGTCACTTATACACCTGTTTACTTCCTTTACATTTAGACTTTTGTTTTAATAGGTGTATTACCATTTTCACTACATTCGGGTCACTTGCCCGAGTCTTTTCTCTTGCATTCAACCTTTCCTCTTAACTTGCAGCCGCAGCCGCATAACACTACTCTACACAAGCACCGGGTCCTTTTTCCTTAAGGAAGGTATAACCTTATGTATATATATATATATATATATCGTTGAACACATAGAGTTGGGTCTTACACGACTCCTCCTTCTTGCATTCCATCTTTTCCTTTATTACTCGAGTCAGCTTCGTGTTCAGGATTTTCTTCTAAGAAATGGCGCAAACACATTAAACCTTGTGTTCATATATGCACACGGAAGCTTAATAACGCTGCATATTTACAAACTACATGCAGACCTTTGGGTTATGGCCCAAACAAACTCGGAAGCACACATCATTTTCCTTAAGCTCGCAATGGTTTTCTTTATCAGAACTTTAAAACTTTAACATATCGTAAATTGTCTCTCAAGCAATATACACCAGTTCCAAATCACAACACGTATCACTTCGCACCTTGTTGAATATAACATTTCTCATACCAGAACAAATAACTTTTAACAACAAAAAATAAAAATGAGGATGTGAAATGCGATGATAATATTGCATCACATCTTCCCAACCCAAACTTTATTGCACTTCGAAGCTTTTACTACCAAGTGTGATATGCATTGGGCCCCACCGACACGTGGATCCTCTTCATTTCATCACAAATTAATTCATTTTATTTGCGATCCTACATTCCCAATTAATATTGCACTGCAATCTGTGCCATTTAATATTCAACTGATCTTTGCAATATAATCCTCCTTGTCCCTTCTCTTCCTTTGGAAATATTCTAACATTTTGTTGCCTTAATATTTTCTCTGCTTTCGACTATGACCACTTGTAACTTCATCTTGTCTACTCGCAAATACTCCTGAGATTTCTCCTATTCTTTCACTCGGATCTTTGATGACCACGCTATCACACACTTTAACACGTTGTCTCAAGCTTGAATACAAAATACCCTTCTATATTACTTCTATAAATCCATAATTCAGCTTTATTTCTTTCTGTCGATAATCTAACTTTGGCTTGATGTGCCTTTACATGGCCCTTTTCTCTTCCCCTCTCTCTATCTATGCCCGTATGCTTCTAATCAAGTTTCCTATCTGAACATGTATTCATGTGACTTGACCCTTTGCAGCATAATTTTCTTCTTTGATGCATACCACTATCTTTTTCCACTTTTTCTGCTCCTTGCTTCTTTGCTACTCCTTTGCCTTATGTAATAACTGTAAAGCTTCTCTGTGCCTCTTTGTTTCTTCTCTCTACTTTAGATTATACTTCTAACGTTGCTTCTTTTCCTTGTTCCTTTGCCTCTTCAATGCACATTGTTTCACATTGATGCTCCATGCCTCCTTTTTGCATTATCACTGCATCATTTCCTAATCTGCTCCTTTTCATTATTGTTGTTACTTCTCTCCTCCTTTGTGTTAATGATAATTCTGGTGATGCTCCTTTGTGTTCCTTTGCCATCAATTACAATATTTCCAACAATCCCCCCCTTTGGCATTGATGGCAACACATCCACCAATACTCCAATAATTCCTCCAAGACTTCCTCCCCCTTTCATTCTGAGAAGTGTCTTTCTTCCTCTGCTTGCTTTTCAAAGGTGCCTTTCCTCTACTACTTTCTTTTCCTCCCCCTTTCACATCAATGGCAAAGGGTTACACAATTTTTCATTTTATTTTCCATATTTTCATTACTTCTCTCTAAGATGTGTATATGCCTTCTTCATTCTGTCCTTTTGTTATTGATTGTATGACACTTGATATTCCTTTTTGGTAGAATACCTTGCAAACCACTGAAATTTTAGGTATTTACAGAACAAACGGATATCATCTAGTAACAAGACTCCTTTCACTTGGAATAATACAACCACAATGAGGATGTTGCATGTGATATAGACAGTCTGCTTCAAATATACTTCAGTCTCTATTAATATTGCAATATCACATAGGACAAGACAAGATCGATTGCAAGTTTGCAACTACCAAAAAGAATATTCATACCAATCTTGGTTTTCATTTTCAATGAATATCTGTTAAGAAATATTTTTGCTGAAATATGTCTTTGACTGCACTACACATCTGAAATATACCTTCATTCAACTCTAATGATTCCAATCTATCTTTTGCAGTTGTGGTTCACCTTTACTGCCTATTGGTGGTGGTATGTGCTAGACTGCTGATAGGGATATTACACTAACATCTGAAAGGCCCTTGATGATGATGTTAACAATAAATATCAAGAATCCTTACAACTTGTTATAAAACTAGACAATATTTCAATCTAAAATACCTAATAAATTTAATACTGAAGAGTAACATATTCATCTCAAACCCTTAATGTGATATATGTTTTAATGCATTGTATTTTACAGTCTTACTACTGCAAGAAGATCAAGTGATGAAACCTTCATTCCTTATTCTTACTTATGTGGCTGAGAATGGCATAGTTACCAAACTAAGGGAGAGGTTCAAAGCTCTAATTAAAAACAAGAGTATCCAATCAAGGTAACTATGATAAGGAGAAGGTGTGTCACAATAGTTTATACTATGAATTCATTACAGATTCAAGGATATCTTTTCATATAACTTGGTTCATAGACCAACTGCTCATAATATCATTATAAAACCTTCTCAATTCAACTACATACCTCTTGTTTTATAACCCACAGAAAGCCACAATTGAGACAATCTTCATAATTTCTATTATTTATATTTTTTTCTCCTCTGCTCTCAACAACAATCAACAATATACAAACTCTAATTCTGGCATCAATAACCTTGATCATTCTATCATTATATTATTAAATGAATGTCACTGCATGTGCCTTTATAGGACAGCTCCATAATGACTGCTGCTCCATATACACTGCAACTGTTCTAACATAATGAGCTTCAAGAAGACATCTTCAGTTTATTTAATTGGAATCTCAAAAGACAGACTACCCACGGCTTTATGGATGACCTAAAGAATGAATGCTTGAAAGTATGTCAACACTGACTTGAAGAGGAGTGCAATTATATCCGAGAATAAGTATTGCTTCAATGCTCAATATAATACATTAATGCAAACAAGATAATGATCCTTTGGTACTTTATTGACCTTTCCATGCTTTAATAATACAGCTCGACATTATCCAATATTTACAATCAAAAAATACTTTGCCATAATCAGAGCAACCAGACCTTAATGCACATATGCTATAATGTTGATAACGTTGGGAATACTACCTTGATGTACTTCTGTCATAATACTCCGATCCTGAGGACCTGTACCATACCACTGCTCCACTAATAACACTTGTAATTCTACTGATAGGTAGGACTACTAAAAATCCTAATCGATGAGTATTTCATTGTTAATATTAGCAGTGTGATGCATAGTTTGATCATCCTCTATCAATATTTCTAGTTCTATAGCTCAAAATATAATTTTTGTGGTTTTAACCAGTCATCACTTAGTGTGTTGTTGTCTTCTTAGTTTACATGTTCTTCGCTGATGTTCCCTATACCATCATGGATGCTTGTTGCCTTCTCTCCTTCCATCAACCTATTGGCTATTGAATGCTTTAGGTGTCCTTCTTCCTCTATATTTCTCTATTACAAGAATTGTCCTTTCCCTTCCTGATATTTTAGTTGTTCTTATTCCAGGGAGCTCTTATTAGACTACTTTTATGGGGACCTTTTATGAACCACTGTCGCCCTGGGATGTTGCTTCTTATCTATCACTGACTATGTATTTTTTTTGCTTCCTAGAGAATCTACCCCTGAGACTATGATGGATTCATTATTCTGGGATGTTGCTTTTTATCTATCACTAACTATATATTTGTGTTGCTTCCTAGAGAATCTCCCCCTAAGACTATGATGGATTCATTATGTTATTAAAGTAAAAGTCTTCCCCTTTCTCTTTTCCTTCCATACTTTACTGGGGTTCTTTATAATGTCTGCACTTATTTTTTATTCACATTTTTGTCTGATTTGATTGGATTCCATCATCTATCTAGAGTTCTTTAATGTATATGGAAGCTTATAGTCTTTTTCTTTGTGACCAAGCTTGTGGCATACATAACATCTTATTTACCAAGGTATGTTTGAGCTGATGTATGACATTTTGTGCTCCTTTTTCTAAAATAATTTACATTCAATAGATTTATGTCCAAATTCATTGCACGAATAACAATAGCCTTGGAAATGATTTGTGTACCTCGTGAAAGCTTGTCCTTTCCATATGATTTCTTCAAGTAGTCCTTTTATTTGCTGCATCTGTTGTTGGATGGACTTGATTTTCTTTTCCTTACAGTATGCTTCAATATGTCTTGGTTTGTGGTAGACGAAGCATGAGGTACTTCTCACAGGAGGAATGAACCTCCTTTTACATGTTCAGAATTTGTTTAGTTCATCCTTAGGCACGTAAGAGCCTTCTGCAATTGAATGTTTCTTAATTTCTTTCTTTGTCACTTGAGGTTGCTGTTTGTTTTTGTCTGCTTCATTAGACATCATGGTCTTGTTGGTTTATAATTCTTTGGGTTCCCTTTTTGCTTCTTCATTATTATTTACAGCTTTTACAAAAATGATATTCTTGTTATCTTCTACCTTGGATTTACTGGTTTATCCTTCATAGCCAATCCCGAACTTTATGAGAGGAGATATTTGAGCATTTAGAATCTGGTCCAACTTTCCAAAGATTTTCATTTGTGCAATATTCATAGTTAATTCAATTTCGTCCTTCTCTAATTTCTTCCTCGGGCTTCCCACCTGTTCTTCCAATCTTCTACATTCCTGAATTTTCCCTTTTATTTTATGCATCATAATGTCTTCTACTTTCCTTTCTTCTTCAAGTTGTGCCTTCAGGCCAACAATGTCTTCCTTATCTTCATATTCTCTCTCATCACATATTTGCACCAGTGTCTTCGAGTATTTGTTTTCATTCTTCAATCTTTATTTTTCAGTCAAGGCTGTGTGAAGTTTTGATTTTTATTCAACTGTAATTTCTTCAGGGCACTCACATCCATTCACCCTAGCAAGTATCTCATTCGATTGATCTTTTTTCTTTTGAAAGGAATTTTTCTTCTTCTTCTTGTTTAACGTCTCCTTCTTGATAATGCAACCACTAGTGTATCCTTCACGAATGAGATGCAATCTATTCCAAATTCCTTTTGCAGAAGTTAAATCCATTATTGAATCAAGATCCTTGTTATGAAGACCGTTATATATCACACATTTTTCCATGGCATTCCACTGTTGTTATTGCAAAGAGGGAGAGTCTATGTAGTAACCATCGCATACAAGCTTCCATGGCTGAGGTTCATAAGCCATTAAATTTGTTTTAACCTTATCTCTCCAGTCAGGAAAGTTTTTTGTACTCAATATGGGTACACTTTGATAGTCCATGACTCAACTAGATCTCTTTCAAGCTATTAGGCTTACACCAAAGGAACCTGATCTGATACCAATTGATGAACCCTTAGCTAAACTGATAGGGGGGTGAATCAGTTTAATGCATCCATGGACATTTAAAACTCTTTTCATTCAACTCAATTACACCTTCAATTCATAAGCAGCTTAATACATAATGAATCAAAAAAATTAATGTGTGGACAACAAGTAATTAAGTAGATTAACACATCACATCAACACATCATCATCAAGCACATAGACAATAGATATAAGTGGAAACCCATATGGGAGAAAACCAAATCTTATTATTGTTGTGATGCAAAGGAAAGCTCCAACTCCCTCTCACCACTGATTTTCTATAGGCTCCAACCTACAAAGGGTACTACCTCAAATTCCGCAAGCTACAACTTGCAAGGAAGCTCCAACTCCCATCTATTTTCTGCAAGCTACAAACCACAGGAGGCTCCTAGCTCAACTAGGTCCAAATGGACATCTATCAAGCTACAACTTGAAATTGAGGCACCAAATCCCATGTATTTTCTGTAGGCTACAACCCACTGGAGGATCCTACCTCAACCAACTCCAATTGGATATCTATCAAGCTACAAATTGAAATGGAAGCACCAACTCCAATGTATTTTGTGCAGGCTACAACCTACAAAAATCTCCTACCTCACCCATCTCCAACTAGAAATTTATCAAGATACAACTTGAAAGTATACTAAAATCCCCTCACTCAACATGAAAATGATATGTTGATTTACCTCGATATTAGCTCTCTTTTACTCCTTCTTCACTACTGTCTTATCAACCTTTATATCTGCTTCATGTCAGTTTTGGATGTGCACAACATCTCTATTAGCTCTCTCTTACTTTTACACTCCAACCTTCTGTAGCTCTCTTACATTCTTCCGCTCTTTTCCATTCTGCATCTTTCTAACAATCTTCAGCTCTCTTCAATTCTATTGCTCCCTCTCACTTACTTTGCACACTAATATTATATCTCTTATATAGATAACTACATGATTTTTTGTATTCTATAGGGAATACGAAGTGAACATACATGCCTCTCTACCTTCCACCCATTCAATTCCTTAGACTTCAGTTCAGGTTGTTACATCAGAAGCAATCATTACAGTACTCATTGGAGTTTTTGATATGCCTACAGAGACTTTCTCTACATCACAAACAATGTAAAATAATTAATGAATTTACATTTACAATTACAACAATATTTTAATTCAGTCCTTTTAGTTTCTTGCTTTTCTGTTCATTTTTCCTTCTCTGCTTGTTGTCCCTTTCTCTTCCCTACTGGTTGTTATGTTTTCAACTCTATAGCCTAACTGTCTTTTCCCAAATTGACCCATGCCTTTACGTTTTACATAGCCTCTGCATATTTCATATCTTACCCACAATGTTATATGCTCTCCTCTCTGTGTTGGGTCACTTATACACCCAAGTACTTCCTTCACGTTCAGACTTTTGTTTTAATAGGTGCACTACCATTTTCACTACAGTCAGGTCACTTGCCCAAGTCTTTTCTCTTATGTTAAGCCTTTCCTCTTAACTCATATTCGAAACCACATAACACTGTTCGGCATGAGCACCGGGTCCTTTTTCCTTAAGGAATGTATAACGTTATATATATATATATATAGATATATATATATATGGTTGTGCACTTAGAGTTGGGTCTTACACGAGACCTCTTTCTTGCATTCCAGCTTTTCCTTTATTACCCGAGTCAACTTCGCGTTCAGGATTTTCTTCTAAGAAATGGTGCAAACACATTAAACCTTGTGTTCATAGATGCACGTAGAATCTTAATAAAATTGCACCTTTACAAACTACATGCGGACGTGTGGGTTACGGCCCACACAAACTCGAAAGCACAAAACATTTTCCTTAAGCTCGCAATGGTTTACTTTATCAGAACTTTAAAAATTTAACATATCATAAATAGGCTCCCAGACAATATACACTAGTTCCAAATTGCAACACATATAACTTCACACCTTGGTGAATATGACATTTCACATACCATAAAAAATAACTTTTAGCAACAAACAATAACAATTCCGATGCGAAATGTGATGACGATATTGCATCGCATCTTCGCAACCCAAACTTTATCACACTTCCAATTTTTTACTACCGAGTGCGATATGCACTGAGCCCCGCTGACACGTGGCTCCTCTTAATCACATCACAACTTAATTCATTCTCTTTGTGATCAGACATTGCCAATTAATCTTGCACTGCGATCTGTGTTGTTTAATCTTCAACTCATCATTGCGATTTAATCCTCGTCGTCCCTTCTCTTCCTTTGGAAATCTTCTAACCATTAGCTGCCTTAATATTTTCTCTGCTTTCGAATATCACCGCTTGTAACTTCATCTTCTCTACTCGCAACTCCTCATAAGCTTTCTCCTATTCCTTCGCTGAGATATTTGACGATCATGTTGTCACACACTTTAGCACGATGTCTCAAGTTGGAATACAGAATAACCTTCTGTATTGCTTCTATGAATCCAAAATTCAACTTTATTTCTTTCTGTCAATAATATAACTTTGGCCTAATGTTCCTTTACACGGCCCTTTTCTCTTCCTCTCTCTCTATCTATGCCTGTAGGCTTAGAATCAAGTTTCCTGTCTGAATGTGTATTTGCACGACTTGACCCTTTGTTGCACAATTTTCTTCTTTGATGCATGTCATTGTATTTTTCCTCTTTTGCTGCTCCTTGCTTCTTTGCTGCTCCTTTGCCTTAAGTAGTAACTATAAAGCTTCTCCATTACTCTTTGCTTCTTCTCTCTACTTTAGATTATACTTCTAATTTTTCTCATTTTCCTTGCTCCTTTTCCTCTTCGCTGCATATTGATGCATATTGTTTCTCCTTGTCTCCTTTTTGCATTCTCACTACATCATTGCCTAATATTCTCCTTTTCCTTGTTGTTTTTTCTTCTCTGTTTCTTTGCCTTAATGATAATTTTGGTGTTGCTCCTTTTTGTTCCTTTTCCATCAATGACAATATTCCAACAGGTGTATTTATCCAACGAAGTCTAGCCCACATTGCCTGAAAGGTTCTTCTATAAACACAATGATTAAAGGAAGGGGTGCTAACCTCTAAGTTTCTATAACATTTCATATTTCTCATAGGCTTGAACATAGGTATGCAATTCAACAAGAAACTCAGACCAACAAAATCCCACCTTGAGAATTTTATGGGATGTAGCTGTCAAACTCTAATGTCCTCCACATACACAATTATGGAAGTCATTAATCACTTTATGAATTTATTCTTCAACCAAACATAAAATAAAATTACCCAGTATGTATTTCCAATACAATTGGCCATTTGAGATTAAAAATTTATAGGCTTGCAACCTCAAAGCCTTATACTAGATTTTGTCAAAATTTACTAGGCACCACAGAAAAATAGATAACAAACAATATCAATATTCATCTGTATATGTTTCGAACCCTCTAATGTGGTTCATCATTAGGACCAAGATGAAAAAATAAATCCTTCATCAAGAATAAATAAGGGAGATCCATCTAGTTCCAGAACTAGGCATTAAAAATATAATTTATCTTTAATTTACAAAAGAAAAATTACGGATCACGAAATTTAATTCCAAAGAAACAATATGGGTGATAAAAATCTGAGATACAAAATGGAAAATATGTTTATACCATTGGGACACAATGGATTTCATTTGGATTTTTTAATTTGAGGTCTCAATCCTTTGTTGTTCCTCTAGTTTTCCATTTTCTCCATCCTTTCCAGATAGTTATTTTATACCCAAAGCTTGGTAATTTGCTTTAGATATAATTTATTCTACCCATTTCCCCTTGATCAACTTGGTATATTTGATATCAATGTCATACTCCTATATTATAGCAATACACTTGCATATTTTTCATTCACTATCACCCGGCACTAAGATATCCTTCACAACAGTTGTAGGAATATAAATAGTTCTATTTGATTATAGGACATAGATTCTAAAAAATTTCATGGCTTTAACCAACGAATAGGATTGTTTCACCAAAATATTATAATTTATCTTAGCATGTCGTGACACCTAGCTAAAAAATGCAGTTGGTTGCTTGTGCCATTCATCATTTTTATTCAACAAGATAACAACCACCATGTGAGGGGAAGAAAAAGAAAAAATAAAAAAGGGTTTTGGATAATCTAGGATGACTAATACAAGAGAATCTACAAAAGCCATTTTGGTGTTGGAGAATGATTCCTAAGCTTCTACAGTCTACTTTACTTCATTTTCCTTCCACAACATCTCTGTGATTTATTTTACTATTTCAACATAATTTGGGATAAACCTTCTTAAAAATTTGATTCTTCCTAAGAAAATCTGGATTTATTTCTTATTCCATGGAAATGGAATTTTATTGATGGCCTCCACCATTTTTTCATCAATATTTACTCCTTAATTTTCCACAATGAGGTGAAGTAGTTTTTCTTCACTTAGATAAAACTAAGATTTCTTGGGGTTTAGAGACATACCATACCTTCTGCATTTCTCCAAAGTGAGAAAGAAGTGTTTAATGTGTTCTTCATATATCTTTCAGAAAAAATGATGTCATCTAGGTAAATTACTACAAATTTTTCCTATTTTCGAACAAAATCTATATCCATAGCTCTCTCAAAAGTGGCTCCAACGTTTATGAGGCCAAAGGGAATTTTGGCATACATAAACATTCCCCAGGGTGTAGTAAAAGTTGTTTTCTTTTGATCTCAAGGATGTACAGTGACTTGGTTGAATCCAGAGAAACGATCCATGATAGACATCCGAGAAAACCTGACCACATTTTGCAGAATGTAGTCCATTTTAGGCAAAGGGTAATTATCTTTTAGGGAGGCCTTGTTCAGAATCCTGAAGTCAACACATAACCTTATTTCTCCATTCTTCTTCATGACAATGACTAAATTGTCACCTGAATTTGAATACCTCAAGGGTACAATAATTTTTCCCCAGAGGAACTTTCTCACATCTCTCTCAATTGATGGACGTAATAGACGGTTCATTT
Organism: Pinus albicaulis; assembly: GCA_034641835.2. Taxonomy (NCBI): domain Eukaryota; kingdom Viridiplantae; phylum Streptophyta; class Pinopsida; order Pinales; family Pinaceae; genus Pinus; species Pinus albicaulis. Next base: position 1,066,771,704 of record CM076570.1, read on the forward strand.
CCCTGAGCTTCTATTTGTATGGTTTCACCTAACTCTTCAAAGGAATTTTATGTTGAATGATAGTAGTGTCAAATCTTTTCAAGTCATTATAAGATGAGTAAAACACATCTATATGATGCTTAGAAAGGTCTAGTTACCATTTCTTTTATTCTTTAGGGACTCCTTTTTCCAAATTGATTACACTCAAATTTTGTTCTGTACCAATGTTACTGTCCTCCACGCGCTCTTCAATTTCTTTTTTAGTTTCATTGGAAACCACATCATTTCAGTTAAGCAACCTTTCCAATGGGGCCAAACCCTTGTGGATAGTAATACCCTTCAGTTGTAAAATCTTGTGCCTAGAAATAGTTTCTCCCAATTTGAATTGTTGTGTATCTATCATTTTCTCGTTCTCCTTATCAATTAATGAGTTTTAAAACCCCCCAATAGGCTCCATGAATAACTGGACTTGTTCCTCATCTTCAAATACCTGCAAATACTTGACATTCTCTGGTAGTGAAGGTTTGTACCTGATCCCAACTTCGTATCTGAGTAGGTGTTTTGAGGAGGCTTAAAGTTACTAAGAGAAACAACCAAGGAGTCATCCATATTATTAAAGGCTAAGAAATATTTATCAATCAGATCCCATACCTCATTCTAGTAGGCCTTCAGTCTCTGATGTTTTTTTTGGAATTTATTTCTCCTTTACTTCGCCACCAACTCTAAATCACCAAACACTTCGAAACACCCAATGTTGATATTTTTGGCAGCTTGAAACCCTAACAACAAAGCTAAATATTCAAAAACATTATTAGTGGTTAAAACTCTAGCTTGAAGGATAGAGGAATCAGGTGACCAAGCAGAGACACCAACAACACACCTTCTCAATTTCCTTCCCTGGAATAAGCACCATCAAAGTATAACTTACATACTTTATCACACCCCAGTGATTTTTTATTTAGCTAGATATAACATTCCACTTGTGTTTCATCCATGATTTGATCATTTTCCACTAACAACAAGCATGATAAATCCTTATCTTTACCACACACAGGGGAATTATTTTAACAGTCAACCCTTATAAGTGTTTTTAAAAATATTTATTTTGTATGTAGTCGAAATTCTTCTCCACCAGACTAAGGGATGGTGGCCTGTGTGAAATCTAGCGTGATAGATCCTCCAATTTTCGAACCCCATAACCTGGATAAGAGAATACAAAACCTTACAGGGATATCAAAAACTACAGTATCCACTACTACACTTTTTACAGGGATCTGAGCTAGCAAATTGACCACCAGATCTTTAATCACCCCAAAGCATTTTACTCTCTTAAAATCAAAGAAGTGAAAATATTTATATGGTTTTTTTATTTTCAACCCCAACTTCTGCATGACAGACAATGTCATCATATTATGAGAAGCTCCTGAATAAAGCATATAGTTATGGAGTAGGATTTCACAAATTACCAACGTAACATAGAAAGGGGCAGTGGAAGAGTATTTCTCCTCAACACGAGGTCCAAATACAAGCACGGATTCCTTGTTGGAGGTTAATCCTATATTTCAGAGGAGCTACTGTGGGTGGACACATGAATTGAGATACTTGATTATTATAATTAGGTTGCTTTAACAATTCAGTTATAAAAACAAATGTTTTGGCATTCTCCATCTCTTTTTGAATATTAAAGGAAAGGGGGTTCCTATTAGTTGTGGAAACATCATGAGACTCCTTCTCCTTATTACAAACTGGCTTTGTTTGTGGAGGTAACTGCTCAGATTTGGGGACTTCAAGCTTATGAGGAACATGATAAAATCACTCCTTGTTTGATGAGATTTGGTCAAGAGGCTTATTTCCTTTTTCTATTGATTTAGGATAACTTAAGGAAGGAGGCCACTCATTTTTATTTTTCATTCGATATATTTTCCTAGAAGGTCTAAGATCATATTTTCTATGTAAATGGATCTACATGAATTCAACAAACAATCTACAATAGCTATCAATATCACCATCATTCAGTGGGATACCCAAGTCATCCCCTTTTTTCGCATGTGCTCATATTTCATGTTCCTCATTAGAGAGAGAACATAAATGGTTTTCTTGAACTTATATGGTTTCTTCAACATGTTCCTCTAGGTCATCTTCCAAACACAAAGGCAATTAAATATTATCTTTCTGATCTTTTCTCTCTCTCTACAAGAGCTACAAGGGTGTTCTCATGTACTGGGGTTGATGTTTTAGTTAGGATTTGGTTTAATTTATCGAGGAGGTTTTTTTTTTCAAATTCCAGTTTCACAAGCTTATATAAATTTATTATTAGTTTATTCATCTCCTCCAACTTCTATTCTTGGGTTTCCTTCCCATGGCTTGAAGAATTGGTTTCCTATTTTCCCCATCTCCTATCATCATACTCAACTTTCCATTTCCATTTCCTAGGGGAGGTGATATTTGCTTCAACTTCTACAACATATATTTGAATTTGATCTAGATACGAGACTTCCTTTCACTGAGAGTGAACCAAAACTCCAGTTCAAAATCCCCAACACAAACCACTTTAGCAGCATCCTGTGGAGGGTTAATTTCAGCAGGAAGACTATTTGTATAGTTTGTTAAACCCTTTTATAAATTATGAAAAATATTCATTATGATTTTTATTCATTGCATTGAATTCACTAAGGATGTACCCATGGTCTGTTTTCTCTCCCCACTTCTGCATAAAATAATTATTCATCTCCTCCTAGGTATTGATTGAATCATTTTGTACAGATTTCAACCATTTCTTGGCCTCCCCATAAAGGGACTGAACAAAGAATCTGAACACCACATCTAGGTGTTCTACATTGATATTTTCTCATAAGGTTTCTATATGTCTTTGAGCTGAGATATCATCTTCTCTAATGAATCTTGGAAACATTTTAAGATAATATTGTGGCATATAATTTAGAGGTTGTGGAAATTCTAGTGGAGCATATTTATTTAGGAGAAATAAAGGGACATCCATGTTGTACAAGGGTGGTGGTGGGAGGTTTATCATAGGGCCTTGCAGAGGATTTGTCTCAATATAAACTCATTGGATTTGAGTTAAAAAACTATTTCCACTTTATGTTGGACTATTTATGAGAATATCTTTAAATTCCTTGGGTTTAGGGAAGGTATGAAATGTGAAGGGAGGCGAAATAATAGGCGCTTATTCCATTTTGAATCTTGAGGAAAATGGGATAAACAGTGAAGAATGTTCATTAGAATATTCCAAAAATTTGGAGGAAGACTCGGATTGATTTATCATATCCTTTTGAGAGCTAGAGGATGGTACTTCTAGAAAACATGTCATAGGAATTGGGGTGAGAGGGGTTCTTGATTTCCAAACTCTCCTAGATATTATCTTTTCAGAGTAAAACATAGAAGGAGTTATTTTTTGTGAAGTATCAAAGCGATTGTGTGGCCTTTTGAAAGAGATTATGCTCAAAATAAGATTCAAACAATCGAGTTGCCAAGGCGAGAGATCTTGAGCCTAGTCCTCCTTCTTCACACCTTATGAATGGGTGTACAAATGTACCTAGTGAAAATATTTTAATTCACCCCCAACAACAATGCCATAAGATGTTGTAGCTCCTAGAGATGGCCTCTCGGTTGAAGAGAGAGAATTTCTTCGGATGTATTTATGAGTTCTTGTTGGACATGCTCGAATTTTTTACTTACACTCATTATTTAATTAGATTCTAGGTCAAAATTGGTTCACAATATTCTTTAAGAAGAGAAATACAAATATGTCTGGAAAATAATACTCACAGAAGAATTAAGGTCCAGTTCTGGTGGCCAAAATAACATGAACATGTAGTTTTATTAGTCATTGTAATATATTGGTGAGAAGAATCATTAAGGAAATAAAATAAATTCACAAGGCTTAACATAAGAATCCTTTGCATCGAAGTTCAATGTGAAATGGATGAGAGAAAAACACTCAAATGATTTTCTAAGTTACATGGAGCACATATTAAGGATAATATTTCTTATGAGTCATAGGAATCTTATATTAGAATTAGATAGAGATGAATCCATGATTTCATAAAAAAAACATATCCAACAGTTGTTATTACATGTAATCTAAGAAGAAGTGTGAGGGTATATGGAACATACAAAAAATAAAATACATACTACATAGTCATATGAGCCATAATCACCAAAATATTTCATTAATCTTCAATGTGGCGTACATTTCGTTTACAATTTGTAGAAATTCCCTCTTAAAAAAAAATCTAAACCCCTGGTTCTATATCATAAACTATTTTTATGGGGCATTAGGAAGATAACCCTTCATAAAATATTCTTTCTTGATTTGGTAGTGAATCACAATAACAAAAATATCAACGTGCTTGCTCGCACATTTGTACTAGTCAGATCCTAATTGACTGGCATTACGTCTTCTGAAAATAAACTATTTACATAAAAACATAAAATATCAAACTGTCATGATCGACACAATCAACAATATCTTTAGTGATGATAGAGAGGTTTGGGAAGAAGCATCGCTGGGTTGATTACCTGGACCATTAGAGGATTGATGAATTGTTCACATGTCTACCACAATGTTGGAGGTAGTAGAGGAGCCTAGAAGAACCACTCATATGCAATCTTGAGATTTGTGAACCATGTGTATTTCAACCTAGTACGTAACAAGGTCTTCACCAACCCTAACAGTTGAAGATGCCTTCTCTAAGATAATTTACGATAATTTTTCCTTTTAAGGTGGTAGTCTTCTCATGATATCAATCCACCTTTCTGTTGGCATCTACTTACATTTGACTCTATTTTTCCCACTGAATCAATACTCCCACAAAGTCCCAAGAGTTGGCCAGCCTTGTTTTGACTCTCTCTTCTAACTCAGAGTTGAAGATAGCCACACCTTTCAACACCACATCTAATCATTCTTCATCTTTGGCTCTGGAATCATCCTAAGAGGGGCAAAGGTCACCTTACATTAGATAATGTCACGGGGGACACATCACGAAAGGTGATTAGACGATGAAAGGTGGGTGAGAGCTGGGGGGGAGGTTATCGTTTTACCTTTACCCTCATCGCTTGCTTGCAAGAATGCACTGGCATAATCATGACGCGGCAGGTGGTCCCCACCTTCCTCTGACGGGTGAAAGAATAGGAGGTTGGATCCTGTAAATACCCCCCCCCCAAAGAATCAATATGGTCGGTTGGATTAGTCAGCCCACCCATTTGACAATTCAACTCTAGGGGTGGCGTCGGTCTATCGCCCATTCAAGTTACCCCCATGAATTTCTTCTAGGGGCTAGTAAGGGGCATATGGATGATGATATGCCCTGAGATCTGCTCAACCTTTAACCAAAAGGCACGCGCATGTTTTTTTTTTTTTTACCCCACCGCACTTACTTGGTGGAGCATTCAATGGATAAGGGCTCTTGCATTAGAGCTGATATTATGGCACGAGGTCTAATGTTTCCCTCATCATCAATTGGATTAATTTTTAAGCCAAAATACTTGAATGCAACCTCTTAGCCCCGATACAAAAACAATGAAGGGAAACAACATGTCAGAAAAAAGAGCATTTAAATAGATACAAACAGTCTATATTAAGTCAACATGTAACTGCATGAATCTAATGAAGGATCTTGTATGTGTGAAAAATTTCATTTAGTGACTCGTTGTCGTGTCATAATCCATAAGGCTACAACACACCTTCCTTATAAAGGATGTCTACATCAACATTTTGTTCTCACTAAATGTGGTAGCATGAAATAATATATATAAATTTTTTTACAATATCATGTTGGCTAATACCACATGTCTCAAAAACCATAATTCATGTGCATATGACAAGTTTTTTAAATTAATTAATTTAATGAGAAGAATTGGCAGGGTATCTACTTCTAAGATAAATCCCAATCTTTGATATGTAAATATTATTTCTGATATTTTAAAATATTCCATAAAGGTTAAATCTCTAGCATTCACTTATTAGTTATTGAAAATTAAATTTAAATTCTAAAAACTATTCCAAATTAAAAATGTATTTCAATATAATAAATTAAAACCTAATTAAAATAAAATATAATTCTAATGATTAAAATTATTTAAAATTAAATATATTTTAATTATTAAAATAAAATATAAAAAAATTAATAAAAAATTTAAAATCCAGCTTGATTTTAGATTTTTGTGATCCATATTCTATTTAAATAAAAACCTATTGAAACTAACTAAAACTATTAATGAAGGTTATTATGCTGTAAGGCATTCTTATTTGAAAACAACTCCCCTAGTTGCCACTGTGTCCATGTTTGACCCATTAGATCAAATGTTAGATGATTAAAATGTTTTAGGCCATTAGATCCACGAGTAAATAGTTTTATATATATTTTATAATGTTAGTTTTTTTTTTTTTTTAATAAGTTAGATTGAATTTAGGTTTTGGTGAATTTTAATTTAAAATGTTGTTATTAAAAATTTGTTATATTTTTATATGTAAATGTAAATAGTTGTATATATGTTTTTTTTCTTTTAATAAGTTAAATTGAATTTAGGTAATAAAATAAAATAATAATAAACTATAAAAATAACCCATGGTATTCATGTGGAATATTGTTTATTTAAAGGGGAAAATTAAGATGACCTAGATCAATCTTAACTCTCGATCTACGAAGAGCCAAGAGGGACCAAATGTCTTGATATGCAAACCACTTTTAGAGTGAAAAGAGAATTGGTCCCTCTGATAAATAATAGATATCTAAACTAACTATTTAATAAAATTACTTTTAATTGTTTATAACCATTATTCTTTTAATATTTTACTCAATAAAATGTATCTAAATTTTCATACATCCAAATATACATAGTTTTTCTTGTTATATATTATTTTTGTTACAACTATTTTATTATTCAAAAAATACATGTTTTTTTTGTTATATATTATTTATGTTACAACATTTTTATTATTCATGAGTATTATTTCTTAATATATAAAAAATTAAATTAATAATGATTTTTTTTTAAATATGTGATATTTTTTTAAATTTCCAAATTATTTCAGTGGACATGATTTATCTTGAGCAATAATGATTAATATTCATAATTCTCATTTCTTAATTAACACTAAATCTACCTTTAATTACTTAATTGTAATAGTTTGTAATTACATAAATACTCTTTCAATTTTTTTTGTTAATGATTATCAAATTTATTCTGTTAAAAAAAAACTATATACATATCTTTAATTACCTAATTGTCAGTACAAAACATACATGTTTTTTACTTTATAATAATAAACTAATTTCACATTATATGATGTCGAACTTACATATGTTTTTATTCTGAAATTTTAAATAATGTTTTTCACTACATAATTTTAGCTTTTATAAAAGAATTTTCCAATTCCAAACAAAAATTACAAAAGAAAAACCCAAGATTATAGTTTTAAAAAATTGACACTATGTGATAAACAATAGAGTAAGTTGAGACAACCCTAAAGGGTTTTTTGTACATGTTTTATCATAACATTTCTCTCCATCCAATATCTATATTGTAGAGTCTTATGAAGAGAGAGTGTATTCTGTTAAAAAAAAATTATATACATATCTTTAATTACCTAATTGTCCGTACAAAACATACATGTTTTTTAATTTATAATCATAAACTAATTTCACATTATATGATGTCAAACTTACTCATGTTTTTATTCTGAAATTTTAAACAATGTTTTTCGCTACATAACTTTATCTTTTATAATTATTATTTTTTCAATTCCAAACAAAACATACAAAAGAAAAAACCCACTGAGTCCTTACTGTATATTATAGTTTTAAAAAATTGACACTATGTGATTAACAATAGAGTAAGTTGAGACAACCCAAAAGGGTTTTTTTGTAAATTTTTTATCATAACATTTCCCTCCATCCAATATCTATATTGTAGAGTCTTCTAAAGAGACAATGTATTATATTTTATACCCTGATCCACAATCAAAGAAAATGGCTTGGGACTTCACAAGTTATTAGTTTGTAACCTGATCCATAACAAAAGAAAATTTCTAGGGATGTCACAAGTTATCATTCACACAATGATTTATTGAAGTTCTTAGTTGAAATGGATCCTATTAGATGCTAGTGCCAATTATGACATCCATATTGTCTAAAAACCATCCAAATTTCCTATCTTATACAACAATTTCTAACAATAACCGCTCAATTTACTCTCCAATTTTTGAAACACCCACCCATGCTGGGGAGATCACAATGTAAAATCAAATGTACATGTGGCCTTTTTAAATGGTTCATAAACAAAACAGACAATGAGAAAGTCAATATTGTGGTATAATAACTTATTTTTAAATCATTGTGATAAAAAAAAACATCATATTAGCTCACAAAATATATCTAATGCTATAAGGATCTGAGGTGATAACAAAGTTTTGAATCATGATAACTAGGTGACAACCAAAACTAAGTTTTAGCCACAGGAAAAGAATCACAACAGCTCACAAAATAAATTGATATTGCAAATAAACTGATGTTTGTGACACCTTTGTAGGTGTTTCCATTCATAAATTTCTTACTCATTTTGTCTTGAGATTGCTAGATAATGGTGAAATAAATATAGAGTTAATCCAAGTGATCCAGAGAGGTATTCATGGCCAGCTTGGAAAACCAATGAATATGCTTCTAATTTTAAATGAACTAGTCTCCAAAAGTTCCTAGCTCTATTTTAATCATATAAATGTATTTAAAACCAAATGATAGTATTTACTTCAGTTGTTTTATTTGGACGTGTTGCAAGATGATATTTATTTCTATACAAGTTGTGTGTCAAATTATTATGTAATGATTGTGACAAGAAGTTTTTAAATTATTTCTCTTTAGCTATATCTTATCAGTTTTTTATGTTTTCAATCAAGAAGAGCCTTTAGAGTTTAAGAACTATATCTTAGATCTGAGCACGTGATTCTATTAAAATTTATGAAACAAATTCATTTTTTACAACTTGTATGTATAAATATGTGATTTTGGAAGTGATGATGGCTTCTTTAGACACTTGATTAGTATTGTGGAAGAAATTTTATTATATCATTAAGGACTGTGAGTAGTTCATGTAGCAGTTGCGTTTCTTATAACATATTCTCATATCCTTTCTATAAGCTATTGTATTTACAATTCTAACACATTTCCCTGAGACATTGCCTCTATGGTGAGTAGTTCATGTAGCAATTGCATTACTTATAACATATTTTTATATCCTTTGTATAAGCTATTGTATCTACAATTCTAACGCATTTCCCGTAGGTGTTACCTATATGTTTACTGAGTGATGATGGCTTCTTTAGACACTTGATTAGTATTATGAAAGAAATTGGAGTATATCATTAAGGATTGTGAGTAATTCATGTAGCATTTGCATTTCTTATGAACTATTTTTATACCGTTTGGATATATACATTTATACTATGATATGGGCACACATTCCCCCTAAGCATTACCATATTTTTATTGTTTTCCAATTGTTGTTTGTGCTTTCAAAACATATTTAAGAGTTAAGCTTGTGTTATGATAGATATACCTTGAAAAAGATTTTTGATCACCTAATTTACTTTATCTTGAATTGTTCATTCATGAATTAATGGCCTCGTTTCTTCAATTTTACTTGATTCTATATTATTTAGAAAATTATCATGAAAGAAAATTTCTTGCAACTTAACGACTAAAATTTTGCACTAAAAATTCTAAGTATGTGCAAGGCTTTTTATATTGATGCATCACACTATACTGCATTTGGAGGTAAGGAACACTAGCGCCCCTTCACTTAATGTGCTATAATGTGTTAAATCTCTATGCAATTAACCAGATCCATTTAGTTCCAACTTAGTTTTATTTTTCCAAAAAATAAATATTATTATCATCAAATATATATCTTAAAAATACCGCTCATATATGTAGATGAAATTAGAGTAAACTCTATTTTTGTTAATAAAACTTATCTTTATTTACATCTATGCTAGATAGATTGTACTTGAATGTATTTAAAATATCTTATTTGAGTTACATGATGATTTCATGCTTGTTTAGTAGGATTATTAATCAGCAAAAGATTTTCACCCCAATTTCCTATTTCAATATCTACAACAAATTTTTTTATATATGTGAACAGATTATGTTGGTTTACATATATGTTTTCACAGACAATTGCCCATTTCAACATCTATAACAAAATTTAACTCTTACATTCAATATCTTTGAAACCTTCACGATCTCTTTCAATGGAAACAAAATTCGCCTTTCATTCCTTTAGGATGGCTCCTTCTCTGCAAAAATTTATTTCATTATGTTAGTTTACATATATGTTTTCACCCACAATTTCCTATTTCAATATCTATAAGAAAATTTTCTGGTTCATAACTCTTATAATAAATATCTTTGAAATCTCCATGACCTGCTTCCATGTAAGCAAAATTTTCCTTTCATTCCTTCAAAATGGTTCCTTTTGTGCAACAACTTATTTCTTTTAGGCTACTCTTTCCTATGCTATTTCCCAGCATTTCTTTTACAACATATGGTGCAATTGCTAGTTAAGAATTAATTGACTCAATATAAGGTTTTAAATGCAACGCAAGTTTTTCATTCTAACTGATTAACAAATATTATTAAAATTTAATTGATTATTAGATGTTTTTAAAATGGTTATGAAAAGAAAAACCATTTTAATATTAACTGATATATAAAATCCATTGATCTTGACGTAGTTCTCCTAGAAGTACCAGCGGTTTCTTTACCATCAGTGTTAAGGGGTTGAGACACCATAAGGTAAGGAGGAAAATGAAGCAATGCCAAAGCAGGTTGACCTCGTGCATTGACCCGAAGCAGCACCCAATTCAAAGGCCTACACCAATAAATCTATTTGGCATTCAATCTTAACTGCCCAATCGATGTTCGATGGTCGTTCCCCACTAACCACAAGGATATAGGTAGTTCACATTCAATTTTCGGTGCCATTGCTGGAGTAATGAACCCTAAATAGTTGCTTATCCATAGACCAAATGCAGAATGTCTCAATTTTGCAACTGACAGGGCGAAAACTAGCCTGTTTTCACCCATAGCATGAACGATGGCCTGCTAATATGTTAATTGTTATGCTGAAAATAAATTGGTTACTGATATTGTTTTAATATTAATTGGCATATACGAATGCAAATTGGTTATAAAAATGTTAAAATTGATTGATATATTAATTGGTATATGAAAAAATAAATCCACTATTGATATATTTACGTCGTAATGCGTATTTATTTGAAAACAACTTTCCTACCTGCCTATGTGTACTATTGCTAATCGTCAGATGTCATGTTAGACGATTGAAGAAAGCTGAGCCATATATATAAAACAGTTAAAAAAAAAACATAACAAAAAACATTAATATGGAATTTCCAACATTAATCAGTCAGTCATTTGCTACAGAGCCACATTTGCTGCAGAGAAGGGGCATCTGGAAGAATGAAGAGAGAGAGCTACAGCCGTAGTTGGAACAAGCAGCAAGATGGATAGTTATTAGTTTGTTCTGGTAGTTTTCAGATTGTCTTTTAAATGTCTTTCTTTTATTCATTCTTATCTATCTCATCTGTTGTTGTCTGTTACAGTGAAGAACTGAAGAAACTTGCTACTGAGTGAGTACTGCTGACTGCTGCAGTCTGTTCCAGTTTGCTTCTACTGCTGGTCACTGCTGTTAGGTATGGCGTTCATAACCCATTCAGTCTGCATATGGCATTCAGTGTCCATCCTTTATGGTAGCTAAAATTTGGGTGTAGTAATCTTGCTTTTCGCTTATTCTGTTTAGTTGATGATTCTGTCTGTAGAGTTGTGTTTTTGTTTAAGGGCCTGCAGAGGTTATACTGCTGTATATTTTGAACCATCAGGAGATTTTTCCAAAAAAATCTTTCTGGAAAGTCTCTGTTTGGTGTGTTGCATTTTGGGGCTGCAAATGATCTGTTCGATCCTTTTTTACAGTCGAGTACATTCAACACCTGTTTTTCTATTAAAACTTATGTTTGCACATGTTAAAATCATTGCCATATTTACTTGCAGACTTCAATTTCATTGAAAATTGATTGCCCTGTACCAACAAAACAACCTCTATTTTCCTATGTTTATGCTTAATAGCAGGGTCAAAGCAGTTCGTGTCCATCGGTAGTAGATAATAGTCCACCGCATCTCTGTTCCTGGTTTGAACATTCAGTTTGTAATATAGATTGTATAGTTTTATAAACGTTAGGAACAAGATGAGCTGGATCATATCCCTCATTCTACTTATTTTAATTCCCCTATAACGATGGGTATTCCTGCTTTAAAGGTCGTTGTTGAGCGGATTGCCAAACACCACTTAAACATAAAGAAAACTTAATATTTGAAGCTATTGAAAGAATTTTGAGGTGAGAAACCTTTTAAGAAATCTGATAAATTGTAGGGCTTGCTAGCTAGACCCGGCTTAGTTTAAGCCACAAGTTTGAAGAAAAGACAACAATCATGCCCTCTACAGCTTTGCAAATAAGGAGACTCGATTCCCTGTTACAGAGTCCGAATTCAGGGTAGTGGATGAGCTCATCGACCTTATCTATCACCAAAATTTCAGACTACCTGAGACAAGCGCCGAGGAGACACACTTGACCAGCCAAAATGGCTGAGTCTCATCCATGCTTGCCCCCTCTAAGTGCACTACAAAAGTGAAATAGATATCCCATCCAATGGCAAACTTGAAAAAGCTCTAGGCTACATTAAACTCAAAAAAATGATTTACCATACCATTAGCTTAATGCAAAGACTCATAATTTATAGTTGAACTGCTAAAAATTTGTAACATAAATCTCTATCCTGCAAAATCAAGCCAGTCCAAAGGGGTTACCTTTAGTCGATGATCGCCTGCAAGGATTTTAATACTGAAAACATGCTCATTGTCATCCAGTATTTCTAATATTTCTGTGCTTGCTGTAGCTGCCAGGCCAGATTTGACATTAACATTCCTTATGCTTCCTACTGTTAAACCGGCCCTCACACTGCAGCTATGAACGCAAAGTTTGTACTTTTGTGGTTGGTCAAATGTTCTCACTATCGACCAAACCTGCAGATAACACACAGCTTGAGTGTCTCGCATCAGAATGAACACATGACCATTGCAAAGACAAATAAACTACCAACTAAGATGTGGAAATGCTAGATATAAACAGTGCAAGTCACAATACAATGAGCAGAGGTTAAAAATGTTTTTTTATATTGTAGAGTGAAATTCAATGTAACCCCAATAGACTATTCATAACTCAGTAGTATGTACTGTTTCTATGTCCGAAAGAGTTAGTGACATTGACCCTTCTCAATGTTAGTGGATTCCTTCGATTTTGTGTTCGATTTTCTACAAACAATCATAAACTTTGAAAAGAAATAAACTTTACAGAAGTGGGTGCTATAGAGTGTGCATTATAAGTGATCACAGAGGTAACCTTGCCTTTGCGATAACTTTATAAATTCTTAGGTGGGAATGATCCTTCTAGAATGCAACCTAAACAATATTTTTTGGAGGTTCAACTAAGTGAACATTAAGAGAGTAGTGAATAACAATTAAGTGTGTTGCATTTTGGGGCTACAAATCATCTGTTTGATCCTTTTTTACAGTCACCTATTGTTCTATATAAACTTGTGTTTGCCCATGTTAAAATCATGGCCATATTTACTTGCAGACTTCAATTTCATTGATAATTGATTGCCCTGTACCAACAAAACAATCTCTATTTTCCTATGTCTCCACCTTTTTGGTGAATTGTCTGAGTATGTTGTAGGCTTTATAGAAGGAGAACTTGTTCAAAACCTCCCAATTTTTTGTAAGAATTGCTTTCAATTACATGTCCTTGTGTAACTTCTCATTGATCATAGCACCTATCTTAGTATAGTCTGTGTCAGCAAATCCACATGCGAGAATGATTTGGGGAAACAACCACCATTCTTTAAGGCCCACAAAATTCTTATTATCAGTAACAATATTGTTTTGAATAGAATACGTAGTGAGAAATAGAGAAACATGGATCTCCTGACTTCAAAGATTGACCTCAAAAAATATCCTAGACCCGGGGAACTAAAGAGGTAGGTGCTTTCCATGTTGTGGAAAATATTTTACAAGATAATTAGAGTATATGTTCTCTGAAATAGGCTTTGTAGTTTATGTTCTCTCTAGAAGTTCTATGTGGTGTTGCGAGGCTAATCTCTCTAAGAAATTAGAGATAGACTTCAAATTGCATTTAACTAATGCCTCAATAAAGAAGCGAGTTTCTTCCCTTGTGTTTCCTTCTGGGACATCTACCGCGTAAGATTATATGACCAATGTGCCTGGCCTTCCATCAATGATCTCTGGGTGAACAGTTATGATTGAAGAATAATTCTGCGGGCACAAACAAAAAATTTGTAGTCATTCAATGAAGCCTGTAACATATTCACACAATACACAACATAACAAAAAAACAAGAATGGTACTTGAAAAAAGAGGAAATATGTTTTTCTTCAGTTTTCAACAGCTTATCCTTAAAGAAAACAGGGCAGTAAGATTCTAATATATTCCATCATTTTCTCTCGGGCCTGTTGGGAAAAATACTGAGAGGGGGGGGGTGAATCAGTATTTACTGCATATTCAAAACTTTTTACTTTTTCACTCTTCTAAAACCCATATGCTACTTTCCTTTAGTAAAATCGCGTATACACGCAGATATCCTTCATACAACTCGCGTATTAGCAGAGATCTAAATATACAAATATTTATTAACTTAGTTCTTTGCAATATTCATTCATCAGATTTTAAGTTATCAGTAAACATGTGCAGTAACAACAGAATAAATCATCACACAAAGCATCACACATGAACACCAGGATTTTTAGGTGGAAACCCAAGTCGTTAGAGAAAACCACCGCTGGCAAGTTGCTCGCCCTTCAATATTTTATTATAGAGAAATATCTTACAACATATGTACGTGTGCATCTACTCAAAGACGTTGTGCACCCACTCAGACTGCTTACCGCCTCATCCTAGAAGGAGCTCCAACCCCCGACTCGTTTACCCCCCCGACTCGTTTACCAGCCTCTCCTGGAAGGGAGCTACGACCCCCTGATCTCGTTTAGCAGCCTCACCTGGAAGGGAGCTACGACTCCCTGACTGAAGGCTACAACCCTCAGCACCTCTTATGGACCACGTTTCATCAATTTTCACACTGGATTCAAAGCTTCCTTTAGAACACAACTTGTAGGCCACGTTTCATCATATTTTCAGACTGGACCCACTCCACATATTTAAGCTCAATCATACAACCAGACTGATACAGATAACTCAGAACTGTAGAATACAGATAGCAGTAATACAGCAGAACAGATCAGACATTTCTTACCACAGACTTCAGCAAACCCTAGTTTGCATACGCGCTTTCCTTTCACAGATGTCGCGTATATACGCGCTCTTGTTCACACAAACCAGCGTATACTTCTGTACATATTATAGATCCAATTTCATTGTGCATACGCGCTTTTTCTTCAGCGAAGCCGCGTATATACGCGCTTCTTCTTCAGCGAACTAGCGTATGGTTCTTCAGAACTTTTATGTCATTGTAATTCTTCATAACAGATACATCACTTCAGATTTTTACCCTTTACCTCAGAGAGATGTTCGCCTCATCACAGATCTGATCTTTCCATAAGCAGATCTAGCAAATACAAGTACATTTCTGACCTAGATCCCCTTCTTCATCATTGGTGCATCATACATTCAGATTTATCATTCAACTGTAACCCTTTCCATTCAGATCTACTTCAGAGAGAAGTATTTATTCAAGCTCATAGATCTTGCACCCACACTCATGATATGCACAATGAATTTCTTCTCCTTATATAGGTTTACCCTTTTTCCAATACCATGAGCCAAAACAATATTACTTCCGCTGGTATTCCTGGACAGCGTCATTTAGACGAATCATTACCCAATAATTTAATGGGTTAATACCATGGTGGTTACCCCCTCGGTTTTGCACTTTATGAGCGCTTTTGTCTAGCATTGCCACTCTGGTATCGCATTTCATCAAGGCAGACATTTAACTTCCCTAAACAGATTCGCATGGCTAGAGACACTTCTTTTTCATCATAGATCTAGCATATATTGAATTCTTTCTGCTGTCGTATCTGTATCGTAGATCTCAGATTTAGTTCATCAAACCATATTCTATCAACCACAACTTCATCAAGTAAGTTGCCATTATCTTCATCAAGTGGGCTGTCTTTCAAAGACAGCATTCAGCATCATATTGTCAACAACCATCATATCACATCAGATTTACATCATTTACCAAGTCCATCAAGTCAAGAATAACTTCATCAGGTGTATTGCCATCAAGGACAACACATGCCAACAATCTCATGTCTTCATCTTCATTCAGTGGGTTGCCATCAAGGACAACACTCTGCATCATATTGCCAACAATCTCCCCCTTTAGACTTGATGGCAACCACGATGGTGTTTGATCACCACAACAGATAGGTACATTAAGAATACAATGACACCATGTCACTCTCCCCATTCTTTGACACCATTCTTTCTCTTCATTCAAACACCGTGTCACTCTCCCCCTTTGACATCAAGGGCAAAGGGCGGATCAAAACCAACACACTCTCCCTCTTTTATCCTCATGTAGAAGAAGCGTTCTGCAGATCTGATGTATACTGAAGTGACCAAGCTCCCCCTGAGTTCATGCTGAATCTTCAAACATATTTTTCAATGAAGTACATGACTCTATGAACTTCCTATCACCAAAGACTCATACTTACATCAAATATCCATCCAAGTGGATTTACATATAAGACTCAAGTACCCAACCAAGTGGGTTTACACATTTCAACTCAGCTACCCAACCAAGTGGGTTTACAAAATTTGACTCAGCTACCCAACCAAGTGGGTTTACAAATTTGACAAGTCCTTTACATGACTGAATATTACAATTTTACATCATGGGTCTCAACAAGACCTTTTCACCAAATTACAAAAATGACCATTTAAGACCAACACCTAGAAATTCCTCAAGAAAGAGAACATATTTCAGAACCATCATAATGCCAACAATGCATTATACTCAGCAAGACTAGGGCTCCCCCTGAAAATGTGCATCCGAACATCCTTTCCATATGACTAAGGCTCCCCCTTAGTTTGTGCATCCTGAACACTTTCAACCAATTATCAAGGCATCTTTAAAACATCAGAGATTGAAACAGTATTATAAGAGCTGGAACATCACCAGATATACCAAACAGTATCAGAGATACCAAGCAGCACTGCAGCTGTGCTGAAGAAAGCTGACCCCAAACAGAAATATGTCAACAACCAGACATACGCGGTTTTCTGTGCAGGAACTCACGTATATACGCGACTGTGTTTCATGAAACCCGCGTATCCAATGCCATCTTCTAAAATTTATGCAGATTTGTTCTTTTGACTGGCAGAGAACACTCCCAGCTTCTGTCTTAGATACTCGAATGCTTCCCTGGGCAGAGGTTTGGTAAAGATATCAGCAACTTGTTCTTTGGAGGGAACATACTCCAACTTCACGGTTTGCTCAAGCACTTGTTCACGTAAGAAGTGATACTTGATGGGAATGTGCTTGGTCTTTTGTTACACAGTAATTTGTCACCGTCCTTACCATTCCCCGTTCCGCACAATGGAGGACCCATTATGTGACCTGTGAGCAATGTCAAGCCTTGAAAATACCTTCATTGCATCCCTTTCCATGAGGACAACATTTCTCCTGTTGATCATTTCCTGAGAAGACCCCTAAAAACACTTGTTTTTGCCTTAGTGCCGGTAGCCCGTTATGTACTCGCGCCAATGGGGGAAAATTAAAACTGAGCCCGTGCTAATTGGCGCTCTGTCCCAGTTAAGCACCCGCGCCAATCTACTTTTGGAAAGTTTTTTAAAAAAAGAGGCAAAGTTTCGATTACAACAACTTCGTGGATGAGTCATTAGGAGTGGTTTTTCCTGAATAACCATGGCCTTCCTCCTTTGGCCTCTTGTTTCCACCTTATGGGGAACCTCCCAAGGGATAAGGCCTCCCTTCCACTATTTTATGGATCCCAACCTCCTCCTCTCCTCTATAAATATAGCCTTCATCCATTGATGAAGGGGTCAAGGGTCAGAGAGTCTTGAAGTGCTGAAGCTTTGCATCTCCCTATTCCCAAGTGCCTTTGTGCTGTAAAGAATCCCTTCTTTCCCTTAAGGCCCATCAAGCAAGGAGACCATTGTTACGAGACTCTGGAGAGGTTTCCCTTTCCTTGGCGAACTTTGCGAGACGTGGACAACCGGGGACCCGTTCGAAGGAGGCTGCGACGTCAGAACTCGGTTGTAACTTCTATTCGTTTATCACTTTAATAGATGACTATGATTATGGTTCCACTCCTTTTGCAATCATGTTCATGCGAGTAATATCTTTTCTGACCGATATTTAGTTACGTATGCTGGTTCCTATGCATGTATCTGTTCGTCTCTTCTGTGTGCAGGTGTTCGTCCACGGAGATCGTGGAAGGATTGTGATCTTCCAGGGCTGAAGGACGGGGGCATCTTCTTCTTCAGATCTAGCGTTGGAATCCAGGTAGGCTCTTATCCCAAGTCTTTCATTTCGTAACTAGGAGCTTGCGTCATAGCATTGTTTGTTTGTTGCCAGACCCCTGCTGGGCTA
The DNA here is from genome assembly GCA_034641835.2 of Pinus albicaulis. NCBI lineage: Eukaryota > Viridiplantae > Streptophyta > Pinopsida > Pinales > Pinaceae > Pinus > Pinus albicaulis. The sequence continues at coordinate 1,066,790,428 of CM076570.1, forward strand.
GTAGGGATCGCCTCTGTCCGCAGAGGGGATTTACCTCCTCAACAAATTGGCGACTCCACTGGGGATCGTCCGGTTTTCCTTGTCCCGTTTATGATTGGTTCGCTTTGATTGTTTCTCCTTGCTTGATGAACCTTCTGGGTGGATTCTTTCATTATTTTAGCCTCTTGGTTTGCTTAGCTTGTGTTGGTCTCTTTTCAGATTAGCTTGTTTTTTAATTTTCATTGAAGAACTCGACTGGCGCGGGTTTTTGCCTGACAGTCGCACCACTTGGCGCGTGTTGCATTTGTCTGTCTCGCGCCACTCGGCCTCTGGCGCTAGTTTCAAGGCCACAGTCGCGCCACCCCTGTGACTTTTTTGAGTTTCTTCAATTTTTGGCTTTCTGAGCTTGACCAGTACTTTTCTTCTTGATTTCCTGATTGTTTGAGTGTATTGGAGTCTTGGTTGACTGGAATTCACCGCTATCCTTTGGTTGTTTGCCTCTGTCTATCGGTTTCACGATTTGAGCCCTAGGGCATCTAGTGGCATAAGTGAATCGAGCCCTCCTTGGGAGTTTTGGTGTCTTGATTGTCCCGTCAACTTGTTGATTGATTCTCCACGCCCTCTTAGCAGTCTTTGATTGTTTTGTTGCGTCTTTTGAGTGATTGTTCATTCTTTCATTCAGAATTCGTTTGCCCTTGCTTTGGACCCAGATCACACGGTCCATTGGGTGTTTTCGAGTCTTTCTTCGATTCGAGAGACTTTGGGTCGATTTAGAGATTTGGTTGCTTGCTTTGTTGAGTGAATGTTGTTTGCTTCGCTCTCTTAGTTATCATTTCTCCAATTGTTCCTTTTGTTTTCAGTGCACATTAGCCATTAAACATTGAAAATCAAAAAAAATATATAGTCTCTTTTGTTTTTAATTAGTGCAAATTGTCATCTTTTCCGTATTACTAGTGATTAGTGTTTGAATGAAAAGTGTGCAATTGCATTAGTTGCATTAGAGAGATTCTTGTTTGTATTCCGTTCATTTCGTTTGTATAAAAGCTCTCAACTCTCATTTAACTAGTTTTCATCGAACGAAATGTTGCATCGTGGCATGTAGCTTGCATTTAGGAGACACTACATACGATAAGGCCTGGAAATTGAAACTTAATTGAAGATCAACTATAAAATTTATTCAATTAACCTAAGGCAACATTGGAACTTAACGCAACATATTTAGAAGGTCTAGGCTAGAGACGTGTTCCGGCGTCGTTAAACCTAGCAACTGTCGTTCGCCTATTGGCTTTAGACAGCGCTAGTACGGACTTGCGCTCCCCGTACCGTCGCGTATATAAAGGGAGACCCCTATAGGTTTTCAATCCTTTATCCACAGGAAGCCGAGTCTGCCGCCCTATACCCGTGATACACCGAACACAGCATTCGGGGAGACTACCCGCACGTACGGAAAGTCCTTGGTCGATTTCTGTTTCATTATTTGAAACCAAGGTGTATATTGCAGTTCACGGATATTTGGTACACCCTTTGTGCCTAGTTTTTCCTGAGCAGTCATTTGGTCTTTTCTGACTCCCTAAACTTGAAAAGACCGTCAAGCGCTCGTCCTTTCACGCTTGTGTCAACTCTGAAAGAGATAGAGTCATCTTTTTATCGTTTCTCGACTCTTAAAATATGAAACGGTAGAACTTCTTATTTTCCAATGTGGTAAAATTAATCGCCCACGATTTCACACCTATTTAGACATTGCTTGTTGACCGTGATCGTGTGTCTTAACTCGTTTTCAGCCCGTGTGTGGTTTTGAGTTTGATGGCAACTTTTTCAGAGTTTACCAACCAAGGAATCCCCTCAGAAGGGAATCTTGGTCACTTTCCTCCTTTTGGAAATGTTGGCGCTCCTTATATGGCGACGTTGTCCCTTCCTGGGATAACTGTTGGGTTGCCTGTCTGGTTGTTCTCAACCTCTGTCGTTCCAAATGTCTCAGTTACTGGTCAATCAGTTCCTCCACCCGAACCACATCATGTTGATTCTAAGGTGGACCTCTCCCCTTCTTCGCCTGTTTCTGAGTCCTCCTCCTCCTCTTCGCCTGGTGAAAGTCTGGATTCGAGTAACCAGGTGGCTAAGAAGAAGAAGAAGAAGACTAAGAAGAAGAAGTCCGATAAGCGAGAGGCTAAATGTACGGCTACTGCCTCCGAAACGTCTCCTCTTGATAACCCTTCCAACCCTCCTCGGAAAGTCAAGTTCCCCTGCATGTTGTGCACGGGAGACCATCTTCTTCGAGACTGCCCTGGAATTCCCAAGGTACTCGAAGTATGGTCCAACGGTCGCCCACCGTTGTCTTTGGCTTCCGGGAGTCAGGTTGGGGGCACTAGTAAGGCTCCTAAGAAGCAGGGTAAGATCACCAATCCCTGTAAGTTGTGTGAAGGGCACCATGCTATTCACCTTTGTCCTTATATGGATGAAGCCAAGCGAGCCTTGGACAACCTGACTGTTTCTACACCACGCCTCCCGGCTGGTTATAAACAGCTTTCTTTGAGTCTTCCACCGGCTGATGCCGTGATTGGTCAAGGGTCATCCTTGGTCGATCCCACTCCTCCAGAAATTCAGATTCAAGAATCCGTTCCCGACCAACCATTGGTCGTGGGATCGGTCGAACTGGCCCCGTCCGCGGTGCACCAGGTCTTTTCTGTCGAGAGTGGATCTCACACCCCTCATGTCCTTCTGGTCTCTTTAGATTCTTCAGGCTTGGAGAAAGATTCTTATGCCCCTGTAATTCAAAAAGCCCCTCCTCCACCTCCCATGATGGAGGCTCCAGAGGATATCCCTCCCGCCTTCGAGATGGAGGTCATGGAGGATGCTTCTTCTACCGTAACATCAGGGGAAGACCTTCGCTTGTCGATGGTAGCCCCTCCGAGTAGTTTGGTCGCTTCCTTTGACTGGAATCGATTTGCAGGATTTCGCCTTCCGTCTTATGTACCTTTCGAGATCACAGTACAGGCTCTTGGTCTGGTTGTACCCAGCACCATTATAGACGAAGGTGCCTCTGTTAGTATTTTGTCTTCAACTACCTGGCAAGCTTTCGGTTCGCCGTCGCTTGCGCCTGTTACGCAGAATCTGCTCACTTTTAACAGAAGAACGAGTCAACCGTTGGGGATCCTTCCAAGGTTACCTGTTACTTTGGGAGGTAAAACCGTCCATATGGACGTGATGGTCGTTCCAGGCCCTTTGGATTTCAATCTGCTCCTGGGGCGCGATTACACCTATGCCATGGGAGCCCTTGTCTCCTCCCTCTTTCGCGTGGTGTGCTTTCCACATGAAGGACGGATCGTGACCATTGATCAGCTTTCGTTCTTTGGTCCTAATATGGCATCTGGTCCTCCATCACCCCCTCCTGGTTTCTATACACCCGTTGTATCTGCTCCGCCGCAGGTCAACTATGTGGCTACTTACCCCGTGCCTGTGCTCAGTGATGATGCCGTCGTGCATCGAGTGCTGGGGGCATTGGGTCCTGACTTCCAGGATGATTTCCTCCCATCTGGTGTGGAACTCTTGGAAGCCATGACTTCTTGTTCATTATGATGAAGTCGGTCGGAGCACAGTTCCTTGTCTTGTGTCAAGCTCCTTAAAAAATGAAACGAGGTCGTCGGAGCATAGTTCCTTGTCTTGTGTCAAGCTCCTTAAAAAATGAAACAAGGTTTGTCGGAGCACAGTTCCTGGTCTTGTGTCAAGCTCCCTAAACCATGAAACAAGGTGTTTGAGGATAGTTCTTTTAATGTGTCAACCTCGTTAAAATAATGAAACACATTCCCATTCAATTCGAGTCTTTTGTTTAGTTCTCGTAAAATCCCAGTCGAGTCTCTCTCTTGATCTCGTAATTTTAACCTTCACTCCATCTGCCTTTCATATGGAATGAAGCTTGGGGGGCATGTACCTCGAATTGAGTCACCATGCTGGGGGCATGCTTACTTTTTCAAGCATAGTTTGTTTCCGTTTCAAGCTTGTGTAAAAATGAAACCGGTTTCAAGCATAGTTTATCTTTGTTTCAAGTTTGTGTAAAAATGAAACCTCGCCCATTTTAATTCTCGTGATGGTCATTTTATCACCCTTTTTACCGATGAGCCTTGCTTTCTCTACCCATCATTACTATCCGCTTGGCCGATCATATGCCTTCACTTGGTTGTTTTACCCGTTCCTGAGGAACCGCTGCTATGAGTGGTCTTGTTAGCCGGCCTCTCGACCTTTATTTGTTCAGAGTAGTTCCACCATTACCGGAACCAGTTGCTACCCTTTATACCACTCGTTCCTCCAGGAGGAGTCATCTTTCAGCTCTTTTCTGACTCTCTAAATATGAAAAGATCGTCGAGGCCCTTGTCGTTTCGATCTCGTTAAAATGGACACGAATCGACATTCACCCAGTATAAGTTTAACCCTTTTTCGGGCTGGGATGGATTGATTACGAAAAAGGAATACCCTAGCCTATCGCGACTAGGAGGTTTTCCCGGATATTGTTTTCTACCTTTTCGGATCCGGGGAACTATTTACGAAAAGGGACCTGTGGAGTTTTCTTTTCCGCTGTCTTTTCAAACTCTCTAAACATGAAAAGACGCCGAGTTCTTCCTTTGTCAGACTCGTTAAACCCTGATGACATTGGATTTCGTCGAAATGACGTTCTCCGAGTCGCTCCTTCCTAGGGCTCGTTAAATGTACTAGGATGGATTCGCCCGAAGGGCGGACTTATATGACAAGCATATGGTATCCTCTTCAAGCTTGTGTAAAAATAAAGAGGTACTCACCGAGATGGTGGGGAAAAATGGAACCATCGTCGTTGTCATTGGCAGTATGTCGCTCTTGAATATGGCACTTTTCTGCATTTGTGTTGGGTTGGGGACATCTCATCTCATTGCTTCACTTTGCCTTCGTGGGTTTGGATAATCTCTTTTGACCGCTCATCTGTTCATTGCCTTGTCACCATGACCTCTGATCCGTTTGATGTCAAATACTGCCAAATTCACCGTCGTGCCGTTCATGTGTTCAAGAGAAGTTGGCCTCTGCAAATATCAACCTTCTTCTGCTTCTCGTATGATCCTGATTCACAACAAAACATTATGTTCCTCTGTCTCGTGTCGATGATGTGGGAATCATTATGGCCCACCTTCGATCAAGGTCACTTCCTGTCGACTTCAACTCATTATCCAAGAAGTTGGTCTAGAGACTCCTGATGGTACCTTGGAGCCTGCATGCCTTAATGGCAGGTTCGTCGCATTCGACGTGAGGTTTTCATCATTGGCCTCCGATCGGATGATTCTGCGGGTGTTCGACGTCAGCTCATTTATTCACACGCCGTAGATTGTACCTGTAGTACCTTGAGGACCATCGTCATTATTGGTGGTTTCTCTCGCGTCGGTTAACAGCTTTCATTATTGGCTGGTAATCCGACGATGTTCTTGCATGTTCGACTTCAGCTCACACATTCACATGCTTGAACTTGTACTCTGTTGGGTCGAGATGGAGCGCAAGACCCTGGATTGTGTCTGTTGTAATCCAGGCTGCGATTGTGGATTATTATCGTTATGTACATGACTCACTTACTGGATGGCTGCGACCATTCCTGAGTCTATTAGTTTGATCTTAGTTGGATGGCTGTGTCCATACCCTGGATCCGGATTATAGCATACTCTGTTTCGGATGGCTGCGCCCATACTGCATACACATCATGTACTTGAGATATCAGTTGTATTTTTCTGCACAGGTTTTCCGACGGCGGGGCTTCAGTTGAACATGTTCTCGTAAAGCATTTCACCCCTCTCTCTCTCTCGGGCCTCATGCTTTAGGGGGCATCTCGTTGCCACGTAATTTGTCACCGTTCTTATTCCCCGTTCCGCACAGCCGGAGACCCTAATATGTGACCCGGTGAGCAACAAGTCAAGCCTTGAAAATACCTTCATTGCATCCCTTTCCATGAGGACAACATTTCTCCCGTTGATCATTTCCTGAACAGACCCCTAAAAACACCTGTTTTTGCATTGGCGCTGGTAGCCCGTTATGTACTCGCGCTAATGGGGGAAAATTAACACTGAGCCCGCGCCACTTGGCGCTCTGTCCCAGTGTTGCACCCGCGCCACTCTGTTTATGGAAAGTTTTTTAAAAAAGGAGGCGAAGTTTCGATTACAACAACTTCGTGGATGAGTCATCGGGAGTGGTTTCGCCTGAATAACCACGGCCTTCCTCCTTTGGCCTCTTGTTTCCACCATATGGGGAACCTCCCAAAGGATAAGGCCTCCCTTCCACTATTGTAGGGATCCCAACCTCCTCCTCTCCTCTATAAATATAGCCTTCATCCATTGATGAAGGGGCTAAAGGGTTGATAGTCTTGAAGTGCTGAAGCTTTGCATCTCCCTATTCCCAAGTGCCTTTGTGCCGTAAAGAATCCCTTCTTTCCCTTAAGGCCCATTCAAGCGAGGAGACCATTGTTACGAGACTCTGGAGAGGTTTCCCTTTCCTTGGCGAGCTTTGCGAGACGTGGACAACCGGAGACCCGTTCGAAGGAAGCTGCGACGTCAGAACTTCGTTGTAACTTCTATTCGTTTATCACTTTAATAGATGACTATGATTATGGTTCCACTCCTTTTGCAATCATGTTAATGCGAGTAATATCTTTTCCGACCAACTGACCAATATTTAGTTACGTATGCGTCGGTTCCTAGTAAGGACCGTTCGTCTCTTCGTGTGCAGTGTTCTCATTCACTAGAGATCGTGCTGATTTTCGTGATCCGCCGTGGTCGGGTTGACTCGGGGCATCTTCTTCTTCAGATTCTAGCGTTGGAATCCAGGTAGGCTCTTATCCCAAGTCTTTCATTTCGTAACTAGGAGCTTGCGTCATAGCATTGTTTGTTTGTTGCTAGACCCCTGCTGGACTAGTAGGGATCGCCTCTGTCCGCAGAGGGGATTTACCTCCTCAACATCTTTGAATGCATAACAGGATTCTTTGAAATACTGATGGCACTTGTATTGTCACACTCGATGGGGACAGGAGGTGTACATTTGATTTAAAAATCTTGTAAGGTTTGCATCATCCAAAGGAGTTGAGTGCAAGAAGATGCGGCAACCACATATTCTGCTTCTGCTGTAGATAAGGCAATAGAATTTTGCTTCTTGCTGAACCAAGATACCAATCGTGGTCCCATATAGAATGCACCACCACTAGTGCTTTTTCGATCATCAACACTTCCAGCCCAATCTGCATCAGTGTAAGCATGAAGAGTAAGATCATCATTCTTTGGATACCATAGACCAAAGTCTTGAGTTCCTTGTAGATATTTGAAAATTCTTTTAACAGCCTGAAGGTGAGACTCTTTTGGATTAGCTTGGAATCGTCCAACAATCCCAACTGCATGCATAATGTCTGGTCTAGTCCCAGTGAGATAAAGTATACTTCCTATCTTTGATCTATATTTTGGTTGATTCACCGTGGGAGAATCATCATGAGAACTGAGATTGCATCCGGTTATCATTGGTGTACTTACCGGTTTGCATTCTTCCATGCCATACTTCTTCAGAATTTGCTTAAGATATTTTGCTTGTGATAGGAATATACCATCTGCAGTTTGATGCACTTGTAAGCCTAGAAAGAATGTTAGTTCCCCAAGTAAGGACATTTCAAATTCTTGCTGCATGACAGAAGCAAATTTTTGACTCATAGATTCTTCGTTACTCCCAAAAATGATATCATCAACATATACAACTACAATCAATAGTTTATTATTTTCAACTTTTGTGTATAAGTTGCTGTATGCAGACCCCTTTGAAAATCCTTGTTGATGAAGATATTTGTCAAGACGATAATACCATGCCCTTGGAGCTTGTTTGAGACCATATAGAGCCTTTTTAAGTCTACAAACAAGATTTCCATCATTTCCCAAAATGAATCCTTCCGGTTGTTCTATATATACTTCTTCTTCTAGATTACCATTAAGAAAAGCAGATTTAACATCCATTTGATAAACTTTGATTTGTTGATAACTTGAAAAAGCAAGAAACATTCTTATGGCTTCAAGTCTAGCTACAGGAGCAAAAGCTTCTTTAAAGTCTATAGCTTCTTGTTGAGTATACCCTTTGCAAACCAGTCTAGCTTTGTTTCTTACAACATCCCCATTCTCATTTAACTTGTTCTTGAAAATCCATTTAGTTCCAATGACATTTTTATCATGTGGTCTTGGTACCAAATCCCAAGTGTCATTCTTTTCAATTTGATCAATCTCTTCATTCATGGCTTGGTTCCAACATTCATCTTTGCTAGCTTGATTGACATTGAGTGGTTCAATTGTGGATAGAAGTGCCCGATGACTAGAAGATCCCACAAAAGTTCTCCTTGTTCGTACACCTGATTCCTTGTCTCCCAAAATCTGAGATTCAGGATGATTCTTTTGAATGTATCTGGATGGAGCTTTTTCAGATAGATCATTTTCAGGTTCTTCATTGGATTCACTGTCTATATCATTTCTATTTACTGTAGAAGGAAATAAGTCATCATCATCTTCTTTAGTTGTTTGTTTTTCCTCTTTAGGGGCTGCAGGAGACTCATCAATAACAACATCAATACATTCAACAATATTTCGAAGCCTTTCATTATAACATTTGTATGCTTTGCTTGAAGATGGGTAACCAAGAAATATTCCTTCATCTAATCTAGGTTCAAACTTGCCAAGCTTTTCATCATTATTTTTGATAAAGCATTTACTTCCAAAAACTCTAAAACGCTTTACAGTGGGAGATTTGCCATACCAGAGTTCATATGGAGTTTTATCACTGTTTACCCGAACATGTGCTTTGTTGTGAATGTTTGTTGTTGTATGAGTTGCTTTTGTCCAGAAAGTGCCAGGTGTTCCAGAGTCATCAAGCATAGCTCTAGCCATTTGTTGAATTGTTCTATTCATTCTTTCTGCTACGCCATTTTGTTGTGGAGTGCCAGCTACAGAGAACTGTCTTTTTATGCTATGTTGTTCACAAAATTCAAGGAATTCATTTGATGTATATTCTCCTCCTCGATCAGATCTAAGACACTTGATTTTTAGATCCAATTCGTTTTCAGCCAGTGCTTTGAAGCTCAGAAATTTTTCAAATGCTTCATCTTTGTGTTTCATGAACCCGATCCAACACATTCTAGAGTAATCATCAATAAATAAGATATAGTATTCTTCCCCTCGTAGTGACTTTTTCTTCATAGGTCCACATAAGTCAGTATGAATGAGTTCAAGAGGCTTACTTGATGATCCTTCTTTGGCATTAAATCGTACTCTGGTCTGCTTACCGATCTGACAAGATTTGCATATGATACTTTCTGGTAGATTAATATTGGGAAGATCACGAACAGCTTGAAGTCTGCTTGCTTTGTTGATTTGAGAGAAGCTCAGATGCCCCAGCCTTCTATGTCATAGCCAATTTTCTGAAGACTTGCTCAAGTAACATTGATCTTTGTAGTTCTTCAGTACATACAGGTTGCTTGGATTTCTTTTCCCTTTTATAATAATTTTACCCGTATCAAGATCACGAACCACACATTCTTTTGAACTAAAAACAACTTCTGTTCCTTGATCACACATTTGACTTACACTTAACAGGTTATGCCTTAATCCATCCACATACATGACATCTTTAGCCTTCACCTTTTCTCTTAGAAACACTGACCCTTTTCCTTTAATTATAGCAGGAGTATCATTTCCAAATGTAACTTTCTTTTCCTTTTCTAGAGCATTATATGAAAGAAGTTTGCTTTTTTCACCTGTCATGTGTCTTGAGCACCCACTATCAATGTACCATTGATTTTCTTCACCTTCTGCAAATAGTGCTATCCCACAATTTTCAACCAGTATTTTTTTTCTCTTTCCATACTTTAGAGCTTGACGGAACATGCTCTTTTGGCTGGACCTTGCTCCTGCATTCAGATTCTTCATGACCAAAGTTATTGCAATAAGTACATTCAACTTTGTTTTGAAGAGGAGAAAATTTGTTATAGGTGTTCTTCTTTGGTTCAATATTCATCCTTTTCTTTCTTGATTCTCTTGTCATGATGGTTTTATATGCAACACATTGAATAGCTTTATGACCAAAATTGTGACATGAAAAACATTGTCCATTGAAGTAGAAATTTCTGTGATCATGAAATCTTCTATTAGAATTTACCTGTTGGTTGTAGCCCTTTTGAGAGATCTCCCTGTTAGTGTTCCTTGAATTCAGATGATCATGTTTTACCTATAAATATCCTTTGTTCCCTTGCTGAGTGGCTGAATGAAGTGAACCAGCTGTGGTTGCTTTTAGAAAATTTGGTGCTGAAGTCTGGGAAGATTCCCCAATATATCCAAGACCTGTTTTTATAAGAGGAGACCGTTGTACCTTGATAATATCATCTAAGGTTTCTAAACCTTTAGCAAATCTAAGATTGAGAGATTTCACTTTCTCATTATCCTTCCTTAGACTTACTACTCCACACTCCAATTCCTCAATGCGTTTCTCTCTTGCTTCACGCTGATTCTCAAGAGTCTCTATGATTAAGCTCTTTTCTTCAAGGCTTACTTTGAGTTGAATGTTTTCTTCAAGAAGGTTATTGTTTTCTAGAGTATCCACAGAAGTATCCTTTTCTTCTCTAGATTCTAGTTCACATTCTTTCATGATTGCCCATACTTTTGCACCAAGATTTTGTAGATAAGCTTTTGTTCGTACCTTCCCGAATATCAGATTGCTTCCATTGAATAGAGATGGCTTTGTAGACGTTACTCCTTCATGACTTCCCATTGTGACGGATCTCCTTCAAGCGATCAAGCTTCTGTAGAAGGACCTCCTCTGATACCAATTGTTGGGGAAAATACTGAGAGGGGGGGGTCAATCAGTATTTACTGCATATTCAAAAATGTTTAATTTTTCACTCTTCTAAAACCCATACGCTACTTTCCTTTAGTAAACTCGTGTATACACGGGGATATCCTTCATACAACTCGCGTATTAGCAGAGATCTAAATATGCAGATATTTATTAACTTAGTTCTTTGCAATATTCATTCATCAGATGTTAAGTTATCAGTAAACATGTGCAGTAACAACAGAATAAACCAACACACAAAGCATCACACATGAACACCAGGATTTTTAGGTGGAAACCCAAGTCGGGAGAAAACCACCGCTGCAGTTGCTCAGCCTTCAATATTTTATTATAGAGAAAACATCTTACAACATATGTGCTGGCGCAGACTTGACCAGCACGCAGGCACCCACCTGCGCTCGTTTACCAGCCTCTCCCGGAAGGGAGCTCCAACCCCCTGACTCGTTTACCAGCCTCTCCTGGAAGGGAGCTACGACCCCCTGCTCTCGTTTACCAGCCTCACCTGGAAGGGAGCTACAACCCCCTGACTGAAGGCTACAACCCTCAGCACCTCTATGGACCACGTTTCATCAATTTTCACACTGGATCCAAAGCATCCTCAATAGAGCACAACTTGTAGGCCACGTTTCATCATATTTTCAGACTGGACCCACTCCACATATTTAAGCTCAATCATACAACCAGACTGATACAGATAACTCAGAACTGTAGAATACAGATAGCAGTAATACAGCAGAATAGATCAGACATTTCTTACCACAGACTTCAGCAAACCCTAGTTTGCATACGCGCTTTCTTTTCACTGATGTCGCGTATATACGCGCTCTTGTTCACACAAACCAGCGTATACTTCTGTACATATTCAAGATCCAATTTCATTGCGCATACATGCTTTTTCTTCAGCAAAGCCGCGTATATACGCGCTTCCTCTTCAGCGAACTAGCGTATGGTTCTTCAGAACTTTTATGTCATTGTAATTCTTCATAATAGATACATTACTTCAGATTTTTACCCTTTACCTCAGACAGATGTTCGCCTCATCACAAATCTGATCTTTCCATAAGCAGATCTAGCAAATACAAGTGCATTTCTGATCTAGATCCCCTTCTTCATCATTGGTGCATCATACATTCAGATTTATCATTCAACTGTAACCCTTTCCATTCAGATCTACTTCAGAGAGAAGTATTTATTCAAGCTCAGAGATCTTGCACCCACACTCATGATATGCACAATGAATTTCTTCTCCTTATATAGGTTTACCCTTTTTCCAATACCATGAGCCAAAACAATATTACTTCCGCTGGTATTCCTGGACAGGGTCATTTAGACGAATCATTACCCAATACAATGGGTTAATACCATGGTGGTTACCCCTGGTTTTGCACTTTATGAGCGCTTTTGCCCATACGCGACTTGGTACGTACTTTACCGCGTGCATACGCAACTTCCCTTAAACAGATCTGCGTATGGCTAGAGACATACTCTTTTCATCATAGATCTAGCATATATTGAATTCCTTTCTTCATTGCCTTCTGTATTCACTGTAGATACCTCAGATTTACTTTATCAAGAACGTATTCTATCAACCACAACTTCATCAAGTAAGTTGTCATCATCTTCATCAAGTGGGTTGCCATTTAAGGACAACACTCAGCACCATATTGCTAACAAACATCATATCACTTCAGATTTACATAATTTACCAAGTCCATCAAGACAAGAATAACTTCATCAGGTGGTTTTCCATCAAGGACAACACATGTCAACAATCTCATGTCTTCGTCTTCATTCAGTGGGCTGCCATCAAGGACAACACTCTGCATCATATTTCCAACAGGCCCTGCATTGCAGAAGAAGTTTTATTGTTTCAAAGAGAAAAAAATAGTTAGGAGTTTTTTAAAGTTTTCAAGTCCGAGTTTTTCCAACTTTGCTGATTTCCTGAGTTAATGACCTCCAGTAATTTTTTGCAATTGCCAAGATTTGCAACATCGTCAAATATAAGATTTCTTAGGACTGCAACCAGGTTAACTGAATAGAAACAAATGTGTGAGACTCTACACAACTACTCTTACAAACACAGAACCTGATTTGGTTAAGGATCTAGGTCCGGTTAATCTGTTGTCACCCAGCTACTCTTTCCTTTTCAAGAAAGAGAGATATCGATTTTTGAATGAATGCAGCAAGACTGGGTGATGGCAACAGTCTCAATTTTTGTTTGTGGATTTGAAGGAAAAGTCCCATCAGCAGAGATGGTTACATATAAACTACCGAACAACGATTATTAAGCAGTTTCCAATTTTTGTAAGAATTGCTTTCAATTCCATGTCCTTGTGTAACTTCTTATTGATCATAGCACCTATCTCAGTATAGTCTGTGTTAGCAAATCTACATGTGATAATTCTTTGGGGAAACAACCACCATTATTTGAGGCCCACAAAATTCTTATTATTAGTAACAATATTGTTTCGAATAGAATAAGTAGTGAGAACTAGAGAAACATGGATCTCCTAACTTCAAAGATTGACCTCCAAAAATATCCTAGACCCAGGGAACTAAAGAGGTAGGTGCTTTCCATGTTGTGGAAAATCTTTTACAAGATAATCAGAGTATATGATCTCTAAAATAGGATTTGTAGTTTATGTTCTGTTGTGAGGCTAATCTCTCTGAGACATCAGAGACAGACTTCAAATTGCATTTAACTAATGCCTCAACAAAGAAGCGAGTTTATTCCCTTGTGTTTCCTTCTGGGACATCTACCACGTAAGATTCTATGACCGATGTGCCTGGCCTTCCATCAATGATCTCTGGGTGAAAAGTTATGATTGAAGAATAATTTTGCAGGCATAAACAAAAAATTTGTAGTCATTCAATGAAACCTGTAACATATTCACACAATACACAACATTACAAACAAACAAGAATGGTACTTGAAAAAAGAGGAAATATGTTTTTCTTCAGTTTTCAACAGCTTATCCTCAAAGAAAATAGAGCAGTGAGATTCTAAGATATTCCATCATTTTCTCTCGGGCCTGCATTGCAGAAGCAGTTTGATTGTTTCAAAGAGGAAAAAATAGTTAGGAGTTTTTTAAAGTTTTCACGTCTGATTTTTGCCAACTTTGGTGATTTCCTGAGTTAATGACCTCCAGTAATTTTTTGCAATTGCCAATATTTGCAACATTGTCAAATATAGGATTTCTCAGGATTGCAACCAGGTTAAGTGAATAGAAACAAATGTGTGAGACTCTGCACAACTACTCTTACAAACACAGAACCTGATTCGGTTAAGGATCTGGGTCCGGTTCATCCCTTGTGTTTCCTTCTGGGACATCTACGACGTAAGATTCTATGACTAATGTGCCTGGCCTTCCATCAATGATCTCTGGGTGAATATTTATGATTGAAGAATAATTCTGCAGGCACAAACAAAAAATGTGTAGTCATTCAATGAAACCTGTAACATATTCACACAATACACAACATTACAAAAAAACAAGAATGGTACTTGAAAAAAGAGGAAATATGTTTTTCTTCAGTTTTCAATAGCTTATCCTCAAAGAAAACAGAGCAGTGAGATTCTAAGATATTCCATCATTTTCTCTCGGGCCTCCATTGCAGAAGAAGTTTTATTGTTTCAAAGAGAAAAAAATAGTTAGGAGTTTTTTAAAGTTTTCATAAATCTCTATCCTCCAAAATTAAGCCAGTCCAAAGGGGTTACCTGTAGTCAATGAATGCCTCCAAGTATTTTAATACTGAAAACATGCTCATTTTCATCCAATATTTCTAATATTTATATGCTTGCTGTAGCTTCCAGGCTAGATTTGACATTAACATTTCTTATGCTTCCTACTGTTACACCGACCCTCTCACTGCAACTATGAATAAAATGGTTTGTACTTTTGTGGTTGGTCAAATGTTCTGACTATTGACCAAACCTGCAGATAACACATAGCTTAAGTGTCTTGCATCGGAATGAACACATGACCATTGAAAAGACAAATAAACTACCAACTAAGATGCGGAAATGCTAGATATAAACAGTGCAAGTCATAATACAATGTGCAGAGGTTGAAAATTCTGTTTTATATTGTAGAGCCAAAACCAATGTAACCCCAATAGACTATTCACAAAATAGTAGTATGTACTGTTTCTATGTCTGAAAGAGTTAGTGACATTGACCCTTCTGAATGTTAGTGGATTCCTTCGATTTTTTGTTCGAGTTTCTACAAACAATCGTAAACTTTTAAAAGAAATAAACTTTACAGCAGTGGGTGCTATAGAGTGTGCATTATCAGTGATCGCAGAGGTAACCTTTCCTTTGCAATAACTTTATAAATTCTTAGGTGGGAATGCTCCTTCTAGAATGCAACCTAAACAATATTTTTCTGAGGTTCAGCTAAGTGAACATTAAGAGAGTAGTGAATCGGATCAATTCTTTTAAAGAAAACTATTAGGAAGTGTTGTAGTTTCAAACATTTCCTTTCAGTGCCACTTTTATAGTTCGGTAAACCTGATATAAGACAGCTTGGCTTACTTATGCTTCCATAGATTTATCCTTCCCAATTCTCCAAAGCCACTTTACAATCGATCAACTTCTTATGACATGAAAATAAAAGGAAGGATGTAGGGAATTTTGTGGTATCATTTATCTTTATTGAAAACCAATAATGTCTTCCATATTTATGGATTTTGGAAACCAATAATGTCTTCCATATTTATGGATTTTGAAAACCAATAATGTCTTCTATATTTATGGATTATGGATTTTGTCTCTATATTTTTAAACAGTAATGTCTCCTATTTCAATGGGCTTTGCCTGCCTAGTGCCATTCTCAAATAAAAATTAAGTCTCTCTTTGGTTTGTTGCATTTTGGGGCTGCAAATCATCTGTTTGATCCTTTTAAGAAATCTGATAAATTTCAGGGCTTGCTAGCTAGACTCGGCTTAGTTTAAGCCACAAGTTTGAAGAAAAGACAACAATCATGCCCTCTACAGCTTGGAAAATAAGGAGACTCGGTTCCCTATTACAGAGTCCAAATTTAGGGTAGTGCATGAGGTCATCGACCTTATCTATCACCAAAATTTTAGGCTACCCGAGACAAGCGCCGACGAGACACGCTTGACCAGCCAAAATGGCTGAGTGTCATCCATGCTTGCCCCCTCTAACTGCACTACAAAAGTGAAATACATATCCCATCCAATGGAAAACTTGAAAAATATGTAGGCTACGTTAAACTCAAAAAAATGATTTACCATACCAGTAGCATAATGCAAAGACTCATTATTTATAGTTGAACTGCTGAAAATTTGTAACATAAATCTCTATCCTGCAAAATTGAGCCAGTCCAAAGGGGTTACCTGTAGTCAATGATTGCCGCCAAGGATTTTAATACTGAAAAAATGCTCATTGTCATCCAGTATTTCTAATCTTTCTGTGGTTGCTATAGCTGCCAGGCCATATTTGACATTAACATTTCTTATGCTTCCTACTATTACACCGGCCCTCACACTGCAGCTATGAAGAAATGGTTTGTCCTTTTGTGGTTGGTCAAATGTTCTGACTATCGACCAAACCTGCAGATAACACACAGCTTGAGTGTCTTGCATCTGAATGAACACATGACCATTACAAAGACAAATAAACTACCAAATAAGATGTGGAAATGCTAGATATAAATAGTGCACGTCACAATACAATGAGCAGAGGTTGAAAATTATGTTTTATATTGTAGATCCAAAACCAATGTAACCCCGATAGACTATTCATAACTCAGTAGTATGTACTGTTTCTATGTCCGAAAGAGTTAGTGACATTGACCCTTCTGAATGTTAGTGGATTCCTTCGATTTTGTGTTCGAGTTTCTACAAACAATCATAAACTTTGAAAAGAAATAAACTTTACAGTAGTGGGTGCTATAGTGTGTGCATTACCAATGATCACAGAGGTAACCTTGCCTTTGTAATAACTTTATAAATTCTTAGGTGGGAATTCTCCTTCTAGAATGCAACCTAAACAATATTTTTCTGAGGTTCAACTAAGTGAACATTAAGAGAGTAGTGAATCTGATCAATTCTTTTAAAGAAAACTATTAGGAAGTGTTGTAGTTTCAAACATTTCCTTTCAGTGCCACTTTTATAGTTTGGTAAACCTGATATAAGACATCTTGGCTTACTTATGCTTCCATAGATTTATCCTTCCCAATTCTGCAAAGCCACTTTACAATCAATCAACTTTTTATGACATGAAAAGAAAAGGAAGGATGCAGGGAATTTTGTGGTATCATTTATCTTTATTGAAAACCAATAATGTCTTCCATATTTATGGATTTTGAAAACCAATAATGTCTTCCATATTTATGGATTTTGAAAACCAATAATGTCTTCTATATTTATGGATTATGGATTTTGTCTCTATATTGTTAAATAGTAATGTCTCCTATTTCAATGGGCTTTGCCTGCCTAGTGCCATTCTCAAATAAAAATTAAGTCTCTATTTGGTCTGTTGCATTTTGGGGCTGCAAATCATCTTTTCGATCCTTTTTTACAGTTGAGTACTCAACACCTGTTGTTATGTATAAACTTGTGTTTGCACATGTTAAAATCATGGCCATATTTACTTGCAGACTTCAATTTCATTGAGAATTGATTTCCCTGTACCAACAAAACAACCTCTATTTTCCTATGTCTCCACCTTTTTGTTGAATTGTCTGAGTATGTTGTAGGCTTTATCAGAAGAACGTCTCCGTTCAATGTCTGCTATAGACGAACAAATCCATTCCATATTTTAACATCTCTAAAAGGTTTCCACATATCATCAACTCCATATTTCTTTGATACCGTATCATTTCTACCTATTACCAAGAACATAATTTACTCATTATTAATAAATAGTTTAAATTATTAAATTTGTTATATATTTCTTAACTATTTGCTTCTAACATTTTCTATCTTTTAACACATAACACATTGAATCAAAGATATCACAGCTACAACACCACTGTATTCCATACATAGCATCTCGTAAAGGTCTCCAAATATTATCAACTCCATAAAAATTTTAAGCACACAACATCTTCTACCTACTAACATTAACCTGATTTACTGATTATTAATACATGATTCAAAATAAAAAATTCTTGGTATAATGCTTACCTATTTGCATTTAACAATTTATTTGTTTTGAAACAGAATAGATGGACTGCCAGATATCGCAACTACATAACTACAGCGCAGAGATAGATGCAACAATTCATTCATTGCAGGAGATACAGAAAAGATTCCTGCCAGTCCCAAATCCAAATGTGCCACTATACAGACTGCAGCCAACTATCGATTTATTACTTAAAATAAAATCTACTATCAAACGTATAATCCACATACATGAACGAGATAAACTGAGAAAAGCAAGAGTAGAATGACAATCTAGAAATAGGCATCTGCGATTCCTAATAAATCTCCAATGGTGTTCAGTCTGCCATCGATCGACCTGCATCTACGACTGAACGTTTTCATCACATATTATAGGTAACTTCAATTTCAATCAATATAATTTCTTTACAATATAACTCACACAAAACCTCATTGAAGTCAACTTGAACAAGTTATTCTACATTTTCAAATAAATATATATTCCTGTAATTTCTCAAAAAAAGAAATTATTTGCAGGTTCCTTACTACATCAGCATATCTCCTGCCTCTTCACCAACCTCAGCATCAATCATCCTCTTCATGATATACTTGTAATCTTTCACAAAAAATACAATTTCATTGCAAAATACTAACATCCAATGTGCATTTCTACAATTGCACACTCTGCAAAATTACATATCAAACATTGTATATTCTTAAAATTTCATATAATACAAATAAATTGCCAGATTTCTTTACAAATATGAAAATTCAATCTCCATTTCAAACATTATACATTCTATATACATATCTCCAATGACATTATAATATATCTTCCTTTTGAAGTACGAAAATACAATGTCTATTTCAAACATTATACATTCTATATACATATACATATCAAAATAATTACAACTCATCTCATTCTACCATCTTCCTTATGGCGTTTCCTTTGCAACATTAGGTGCAATTGCTAGTTTAATACAAATTAATATACAAATTGCAATTCATTTATTATTGAGATTTGATTTATTTTAAGGATGGGAGATTGCAAATCAGTTATTGGTATTATCTGGTATTTGATATATTTTAAGGATGGGACATCAATTAATTTAGTTTCACTTATTCTATGTCATTAAGGGAGAAAATGATACATATAATCATGGATTCTGAATGGAAACAAATATAATCATGGAAAATTTTTTTAATTAAAATTATAAAAATACAAGTCAAGGAAATTTGTAAGATTTGACATTTTACTTCATAATTAATTTAGACTACCACTTCTTTATACTTAATTCCTTTTAATCCATTATTTTTATATGGTCGAATCTTTGTTTTGAAATAGGAGATGGTTATCCATGTAGTTATGATGGAGCAATGCTTTTAATCACAAAATTTATATCATGGATTTTTAAAAAAATAGGATATGTTTAATAATGCAGTTATGATAGAGAAATGGATACTAATGTGTTTAATTGTGTTATTATAATGTTATAATTTTAAAAGCACATTTTAATTTAGGAAATATATAAATATAAAGAATAAATAGATTGCAGTGTTGTTGTGGAGGTAAATTCCCTCTGTGGACAAAGGCGATCCCTACTAGTTCAGACCAGGTCTAGCAACAATCAATCACGCTATAGTGTAGGTTCCTAATTGCAAATAAACCAACCATAGATGAAGGCTTACCTGGAATCCAATGCAGTCGTTGTAGAAGAGGTGGCACTCCCATTCCTCAGCCCTGGCAGATCACGATCCCCATGATCTCCGTGATGGGACACTTGCACATGTGAGAAACGAAACAAATGCAAGTGTAAAATCTAGTAGATGTAACTATATGTCAGTCAGAAAGGACATAACTCATTATTATAAATAACAACATGAGTGGAACCATAACCAATAGTTTTTCATTAATAATCAATCAAAGGAAAATTACAACCATAGTTCTGACGCTGAATTCTCCTTCGGAGGGTCGCCAGCAGAACACATCTTGAAAAGCCTGTCAAGGATGGGACAGAACTCTCTCTTCAAATCTTGACGATAGTCTCCTTGCTTGAAATTGGCCTTAAGGGAATTATGGAGGCTCTTGCAGCATAAGGCTCTTGGGAATTTGGGAACTTCAAGACTAGCTTGCAATGGAGATGGGAAAGCTTTTATAGATGGAGGAAAAGGAGTTGGGATCCCTATAATCATGGGATTGGCCATATCATCAAGGAAGCTTCCATGAGAGGTGGCAAACCACTTCCTCTCTATGGAAATCTGTAGCCAAACCTCCCAACTCAAGATAGATATCAGTTCCTGGATCAGTTAAAACGAAACTTCCGCCATTTATTTTTAAAAAACACCTCTTAAATTGGCTGGCATGAATGTGACTCTGGGACAGAGCGCCAACTGGCATGGCCTCTTTGAAGTATTTTCCCCATTGGCGCGGGTACTAAACTGCCTGCTCACACCAATGCTAAAAGGGCCATTTTTAGGGTTTTTCACAAGGAGATGTCTTCAAGGCAATGAAAGATCTTGTTCAGGGGGATGTCATGAAAGTGGTTTCAAGCCATGTCATTGCTCATAGGTCACAAAATTATCCCTCCAATGTGCGGGACGAGGATTGCAGGGATGGTGACAAATTACTGTGTAACAAGTGTAATAAACAAAATTATTGTTAATTATGTTTAGCCGTAGTCAATTATGGTTAATATGGTGAACCATGATTACATTGATAAAATATGGTCAAAATATGGTAAAACATTATTACTAATAATTCTGTAGTCAACTATGCTCAGCATGGTGAAGCATGTTCATCCATGGTTGACCACTCAACTATAGTCAATATAGTCAATCATTTTCATTTATAATTAAGTGTTGACAACCATGACCAACCATCCTCAATGATGGTTAATCATAGGTGACTATAGTCAACCATGTTCAAAGAAGCTAAACAATGGAGAAACATGTTCACTATAGTCATACATGGTCAACACATTCAACCATAGTCCATGATATTCAACAATGTTCAAATTAACTTAGCAATGGTCTACCATGATCACAATGGTCATTATGTTGAATCACGGTCAACATGGTCATCCATGTTTAACATTGGACAACCATAGTCAATATGGTCATCCATGGTTAACATCGGACAACCATAGTCAACATGGTCAACCATATCATCTATCGTTAAACTATGGCGAACTATATTAATCCATAATCAACCATAGTTGATCATAGTCAAACAAGTTCAACCATAGTAACCATGTTCAACAGTGATCAAAGTGATCAAAACAGCTCAACAATGGTTGAAAACTTAACATTGTTGTAACAATATTTGGTTTTGATAAGTTACAACATTAGAAAAAAAAAAATTAAAATGTTAAGTTTGGATATGAATAAAAAAAAAAATCAAAAACTATTAGGACTTGCATAAATTTGATTATTCATATCTAGAAAATGATAGGAATAAAATGCCTTAAAAAATGAAGGAAAAAATAAAAAAATGTTAGGAAAAGCAATAAAAAATGATTGTCTAGCTTTAAAAAATAAATTTGCAATGGTTTCTTGTCTAAATGTGCCATGATTTGTTAATAAATAGTTAATTATCTTTAAATTTTGATTAATTTCCTTCATTAAGCATTAATCTTTATTTGTAATATATCAACACATATTTTTATGTTAAGGTCCGCTAAATGACAAGAACGTTTTTCGTTTTTTGTGATCGCCTAAGCACTTATCAATGGTTGATTTTTTTCCTCGCCAAGATCAACAGTGGGGAATTATTTTCACACCCCCTTTGCCCATTTGGGAGTTAACAGTTGTGGAGGGGAGGGGAGGATCGAAATTTTTTTTATGAATGGTGGGGGGGTGAGCATATTCTATAAGTTTTCGGATGTTATTTGTAGATGGTTGATGAAATGTGAAAAATAGATGAAATTATATTTTTAGAAGATTGCGTGAAGTTTATTTATAGATCTTCAATCTAAAAATAGATGCATGTAGATTATTAGTAGCCCTTAATAATAATCAAACAATAAATAGTAAATTATTCTCTTGGAGCACTTGATTTCAGTGAACAAATGGGGCACATTAGTGGGCTGAAGGAATTACGCAATTCCTAGGGTGGTTGGTGACTCATGCATGGAGGACATAGTTAGAACTAAAGTGGAAAAGTTATGACAGAGTTGGAAGAGTATTCTACGGAGTTGTTATTCAGTTTAACTCAGTTATTGGAGTTAAAATCAGTTGAGCTAGTTGCATCTAGTCTAACTGAAAGATACACTAGTGAGATTTTATTGAATTAATTATTTAATTAAATCACAACTAATAACTCACTAACAATTGAACAAATATGGTAGTTAACTACTTGCATGTCAGTTCCAGTGGAGACCCAGCGGAGAGATAGGTGAAAGGGTGAGATGGACTATCCATTGTGATTACTAGTGATGCATTGATTGCATCTACATATACATTGCAGATGCCAATGAGAACCATGAATTAAAAGAGAGTGGGATTGCATCGAATTGGTATTTATAATCATCTTGGATTGCGCAGTGGAGGCAGGCTATCATGAGGCAGAAATAAGTGCATGGATTTGTAAATTTCTTTATGATAGTGTGTGACGATTGTATTGTACTAAGAGCTTGATGTACTAAGCTTTGTATGAGATTGTTACATGATCTCCATGATACATAATATATGATATATGGGGTTTTTAGCTTTAGAATTTCCTGTTAAACAACTGCATTATGTGGGATTGTTTTTATTGCTTCATGTGTTTGCAACTGAGTTTTAAATTTCCGCAAAGGATTAACAATGGAAGTATTCTCTATTTAGCAAGAAGATAAATATTTTTATATCAAGAGAATCTGGATATATACATTCATATGTTATATAATTTCTACATGGTATCAAAGTTGTCTTATAAATTTTCTACATGGTATGAGAGCGAGAATTATTTCGGTGC
Organism: Pinus albicaulis; assembly: GCA_034641835.2. NCBI lineage: Eukaryota > Viridiplantae > Streptophyta > Pinopsida > Pinales > Pinaceae > Pinus > Pinus albicaulis. The sequence goes on from CM076570.1 coordinate 1,066,813,358, forward strand.
ACGATTTTGCAGAGAATATCTGAAAATTTTGATGAAATTTTTTTAGAAACAAATACAGTATTTCGATTCCTTGCGAAAAAATACCCAAATTAAAAATAATAATTGGTCGAATCGGAGCTCGGATGAGGAAGATATCATCGATTTAAAATCAGCTCTTTTGTTAGAAAATTTCGTGATGGATGGAGAATTACATTGTGTGCGAGCTGGAAAAGGAAAGGTGTTCCTTAGACACAAAGCCATGGGGAAAGCCAAGAATATTGGGATTCGTGTGAAGAATCTCTATAGATTTGAAGTATATGGGATTTCTACAGAGCTTCCTACTATTGGGAAGTGTGAGAAAGCCATGAAATAGAAGCTTGAGAGGGAGTTGTATTTGCATGCAGGTAAGAGTGAACCTTGAGATGTGGAGCAGCCACAAGATGAGGATCATGGAGTGGGGGAAACCGCTCATGTAGAGAAATTTTATGCCAGATGGGCAGAGGGAGTGCATGCAACTATACCACCCGGTGAGAGGTGGGGCAACATGCATGGATAATCCTAAGAAGAAATTTCTGGGCATGATTCATTGTGATGGTGTGGATCTCATGAATTTAACCTAGATACGAGGTGCCCACAAAGAAGCAGTAGCATGATCAGTTGGATTGATGCATTTAGATCAAATTCATAGTGTCGGATACTAGAGCACGAATCAGAGTTGACAGCAAGTGCAGAGTGCATGGGTGTAGAGTTCAACAGTGCAGTTATTCCTGAAGACATGTGCGATTGGTACCAGCAGAAGTCAAAGAATTTGAATATAGATCCATTGTACTGATCAGTTGTTTGAAGGTTATTCAGTTTCAGAAGTGTTGCAGAAAGAATTGCAGAGCGGATGCATGGAGTTGCAGGGCGCTTGCAAAGGTTGCAGGGCAAATGCATGGAGTTGCATGTCGCATGAAAAGACAGTCCTTTCTTGTTGAGAGGGAGTGTTGAAGTTTGCAACAAGAAATAGTGAAGGAGGAATCCTAAAACATCATCCTTGATCCTAGTTGGAAAATAATCACCTAAACTAGGTATGGCCCACACAGGCTATTTTTAGGTGTATGTATATTTTTAGACATGGTGAGCATACTCTATAACTTGCATGATGCTATTTGTAGATGGTTGATAAAATGTGAAGAATAGATGAAATTATATTTTTAGAAGATTGGGTGAAGACTATTTATAAATCATTAATCTAAAAATATATGCATGTCGATTATTATTATCCCTTAATAATAATCAGACAATAAATAGTAACTTATTCTCTTGCAACACTTGATTTCAGTGAACAGATGTGGCACATCACTGCGCTGAATGAATTACACAATTCCTAGGGTGGTTGGTGACTCATGCATGGAGGACTCAGTTATAACTGAAGTGGAAAAGTTATGATAGAGTTGGAAGAGTAGTGTATGGAGTTGTTATTCAGTTTAACTCAGTTATTGGAGTTAAACTTAGTTGAGCTAGTTGTATCTAGTTTAACTGAACGTTACACTAGTGAGATTTTAGTGAATTAATTAGTTAATTAATTCACAAATAATAACTCACTAACATCTGAACAAATACAGCAATGAACTACTTGCATGTCAGTTCCAGTGGAGACCCAGTGGAGAGATAGGTGAAAGGGTGAGATGGACTATCTGTTGTCAGTACTAGTGATGCATTGATTGCATATACATATACATTGGAGATGCCAATGAGAACCACGCATTCAAGGAGAGTGGGATTGCATTGAATTATTCTTTTTAATCAGATTGGATTGCGCAGAGGAGGCAGACTATCACGAGGCAGAAATCAATGCTTGGATTTGCAGATTTCTTCATGATAGTGTGTGACGATTGTATTGTACTTAGAGCTTGATGTACTAAGCTTTGTATGAGATTGATACATAATGTTGATGATACATAATATATGATATTTGGGGTTTTTAGCTTTAGGATTTCCCGTTAAACAACTATGTTATGTGCGATTTTTTTTATTGCTTCATGTGTTTGCAACAGAGTTTTAAATTTCCGCAAAAGATTAACAATGGAAGGATTATGTATTTAGCAAGAAGATAAATATTGTTAGATCAGGATAATTTTGATATATACATGCATATTTTATATAATTTCTACATTTTATCAAAGTTTGGTTATAAATTTTCGACATGGTATGAGAGAAGAAATTATTTGGGTGCGCAAGTTTGCAGAGAATATATGAAATTTTTGATGCAAAATTTTCAGAAAAAAATAGCATATTTGGGTTCCTTGCGAAAATATACCCAAATTGAAAAAAAAAATCAGTTGAATCGGAGTTCTAATGAAGGAGATGTCATCTATTTATAATCAGCTCTTTTGTTAGAAAATTTCGTGATGATGGGACAATTACAATGTGCGCGAGTTGGAAAAAGGAAAGTTGTTCCTTAGAATAAAATCCATGGGGCAAGCCAAGAATATTGGGATTCATGTGAAGAATCTCTATAGACGTGAAGTATACAGGATTTCTACAGAGCTTCCTACTTTTGGGAAGTGCGAAAAAGCCATGCAATTGAAGCTTGAGAGGGAGATGGATTTGCATGCAGGTAAGAGTGAACCTCAGGATGTGGAGCAGCCACAAGATGAGGATCATGGAGTAGGAGAAACCACTCATCTAGAGAAATTTGATGCCAGATGGGTAGAGTGAGTGCACACAGCTATAGCACCAGGTGAGAGGTGGGGCGACATGCATGGATAATCCTAAGAAGAAATTTTTGGGCATGATTCATTGAGATGGTGTGGATCTCATGAATTGAACCTGGCTACGAGACTCCCTTAGAGCATTAGTAGCATGATCATTTGGATGATGCATTCAGGTCAAAGTGACTATTTCAGATACTGGAGCGCGGATCATAGTTGATAACAAGTGCAGAGTGCATAGGTGCAGAGTTCAACAACGCAGTGGTTCCTGAAGACATGTGCAGTTAGGACCACCAGAAGTTGAAGACTTTGATGATAGATGAATTATACTAATTCAATTGTTTGGAGGTTGTTCAGTTTTAGAAGTGTTGCAGCAATAGTTTCATAGAGGATGCATGGAGTTGCAGGGTGCTTGCAAAGGTTGCAGAGCGAATGCATGGAGTTGCATGTCGCATGCAAAGACAATCCTTTCTTGTTGAGAGGGATTTTTGAAGTTTGCAACAAGAAATAGTGAAGGAGGCATCCTAAAACATCATCCTTGATCCTATTTGGAAAATAATCACCTAAACTAGGTATGGCCCACACGAGCTATTTTTAGGTGTATGTCTATTTTTAGGCATGGTGGGAGTATTATATAAGTTGCAGGATGCTACTTGTATATGGTTGGTCAAATGTGAAAAATATGTGAAATTATATTCTTAGAAGATTGGGCGAAATCTATTTATAGATCGTTAATCTAAAAATAGATGCATGTCGATTATTATTAGCCCTTAATAATAATCATACAATAAATAGTAACTTATTCTCTTGGAGCACTTGATTTCAGTGAACAAATGTGGCACATCAGTGGCCTAAAGGAATTAAACAATTCCTAGGGTGGTTGGTGACTCATGCATGGAGGACTCAATTAGAACTGAAGTGCAAAAGTTATGACAGAGTTGGAAGAGTAGTCTATGGAGTTGTTATTCAGTTTAACTCAGTTATGGGAGTTAAACTCAGTTGAGCTAGCTGTATCTAGTTTAACTGGAAGATACACTAGTGAGAGTTTAGTGAATTAATTAGTTAATTAATTCACAAATAGTAACTCACTGAGAACTGAACAAATACAACAGTTAACTACTTGCATGTCAGTTCTAGTGGAGACCTAGTGGAGAGATAGGTGAAAGGGTGAGATGGAATATCTGTTGTGACTACTAGTGATGCATTGATTGCATCTACATATACATTGTATATGCCAATGAGAACCACACATTGAAGGAGAGTGGGATTGCATCAAATTGGTCTTTGTAATTAGCTTGGATTGCGCAGTCGAGGCAGGCTATCAAGAGGCAGAAATTAGTGCGTGGATTTGCATATTTCTTCATGATAGTATGTGACGATTGTATTGTACTGAGAGTTTGATGTACTAAGATTTGTATGAGATTGTTACATGATCTCCATGATACATAATATATGATAGTTGGGGTTTTAGCTTCAGGATTTCCCATTAAACAACTGTGTTATGTGCGATTGTTTTTATTGCTTCATGTGTTTGAAAATAAGCTTTAAATTTCCTCAAAATATTAACAGTGGAAGGATTCTTTATTTAGCATGAAGATAAATATTGTTAGATCAGGAGAACTTGGATATATACATGCATATGTTATATAATTTCTACATGGTATCAGAGTTGTGTTATAAATTGTCTACATGGTATGAGAGCAGGAATTGTTTGGGTGCACAAGTTTGCAGAGAATATCTTAAAATGTTGATGCAAAATTTTTAGAGACAAATAGAATATTTGGATTCCTTGCGAAAAAATACCCAAATTGAAAAACAAAATTGGTCAAATTAGACCTCGAATGAGGGAGATATGATCGATTTAAAATCAGCTCTTTTGTTAGAAAATTTAGTGATGGCGGGAAAATTATAATGTGGGCGAGTTAGAAAAGGAAAGGTTTTCCTTAGACTCAAAGCCATGGTGCAAGCCAAGAATATTAGGATTGATGTGAAGAATCTCTATAGAGTTTAAGTATATGGGATTTCTATGGAGCTTCCTGCTATTGGGAAGTGTGAGAAAGCCATGCAATTGAAGCTTGAGAGTTAGCTCGATTTGCATGCAGGTAAGAGTGAACCTCAGGATGTGGAGCAGCCATAAGATGAGGATCATGGAGTGGGAGCAATCACTCATGTAGAGAAATTTTGTGCCAGATGAGGAGAGGGGGTGCATGCAACTATACCACCAAGTGATAGGTGGGGCGACATGCATGGATAATCCTAAGAAGAAATTTTTGGGCATGACTCATTCAGATGGTGTCGATATAATAAATTTAACCTGGCTATGAGGCATCCACAGAGCAGCAGTAGCATGATCAGTTGGATTGATGCAATCATATCAAAGTCATAGTGTCAGATACTAGAGCACAGATCAGAGTTGATAGTAAGTGCATAGTGCATGGGTGCATAGTTCAACAACGTAGTGGTTCCTGAAGACATGTGCAGTTGGTACCAATAGAAGTCAAATACATTGATGATAGATGCATTATACTGATTCAGTTGTTTGGAGGCTATTTAGTTTCAGAAGTGTTGCAGTACGGATGCATGGTACTACAGGGCACTTGCAAAGGTTGAAAGGCGAATGCATGGAGTTTCATGTTGTATGCAAAGACATTCCTTTCTTGTTTAGAGGGAGTTTTGAAGTTTTCAACAAGAAATAGTGAAGGAGGCATCCTAAAACATCATCCTTGATCCTAGTTGGAAAATAATCACCTAAACTAGGTATGGCCCACACAGGCTATATTTAGGTGTATGTCTATTTTTAGACATGGTGAGCATATTGTATAATTTCCATGGTGCTATTTGTAGATGGTTGGTAAGATTTGAAAAATAGATGAAATTATATTTTTAGAAGATTGGGCGAAGTCTATTTATAGATAGTCAATCTAAAAATAGATGCATGTCTATTATTATTAGCCCTTAATAATAATCAGACAACAAATAGTAACTTATTCTCTTGAAGCACTTGATTTCAGTGAACAGATGTGGCACATCAATAGCCTAAATGATTTACACAATTCCTAGGTTGGTTGGTGACTCATGCATGGAGGACTCAATTAGAACTGAAGTGGCAAAGTTATGATAGAGTTGGAAGAGTAGTCTATGGAGTTGTTATTCAATTTAACTCAGTTATTGGAGTTAAACTCAGTTGAGCTAGTTGTATCTAGTTTAACTGAAAGATACACTAGTGAGAGTTTAATGAACTAATTATTTAATTAATTCACAACTAATAACTCACTAACAACTAAAAAAATGTAGTAGTTAACTACTTGCATGTCAGTTCCAGTGGAGACCCAGTGGAGAGATAGGTGAAAGGGTGAGATGGACTATCCGTTGTGACTACTAGTGATGCATTGATTGCATCTACATATATATTGGATATGCCAATGAGAACCACACATTCAAGGAGAGTGGGATTGCATTGAATTGGTCTTTGTAATCAGCTTGGATTGCGCAGTGGAGGCAGGCTATCAGGAAGCAGAAATCAGTGCATGGATTTGCAGATTTCTCCATGATTGTGTGTGACGATTGTATTCTACTAAGAGCTTGATGTACTACGCTTTGTATGAGATTGTTACATGATCTCCATGATACATAATATATGATAGTTGGGGTTTTAAGCTTCACGATTTCTTGTTAAACAACTGTGTTATGTGCGATTGTTTTTATTGCTTCATGTGTTTGAAACTGAGTTTTAAATTTCCACAAAAGTTTAAGAGTGGAAGGATTATGTATTTAGCAAGAAGATAGATATTGTTAGATCAGGAGAATATGGATATATACATGCATATGTTATGTAATTTCTACAGATAGATGACACTCCCCATCCGTTGATTTGCCATTTCTCAGCCAACTCCTACACCATTAGCATTTAACTGCTATAGTCACACTCTCAAATTGTCACCTGAGATCGATTTTTGCAGCTATATAAATAAAGCCTAGCCCGTATGTATACCACTTTTTCTATAATAATCATCTATTATTACATTGCAGGTATTCTCAGATCATTGTGTATTTTTCCCAATCAATTTCTATCGCTTCCATAGAGGATCATAATTCTAAATGTCTCTCTTATTCTTTCCTATGAGAACATGGCCCCAAAGGGAAAGAGTAGGAAACCAACATCCGATGAAAACCCTCCCTCTTCTTCCCTAGTCGACCTCGACCACGTTCCCTTTGTGGATTCCTATTATAAAATTGTTCATACAGAGTACGAATTTGAATTCCATGAATTGCACCAATGGTTGAAGCAAAAATATCTTGATCGATAAGATGAAATTAAACTGTGGGAATCCCTGCTCCTTTTCTCTTTCCCTCAGACTTATGACTTCGAATACCTAGTCATCTGGTGTCAAACTAGATATGTCCCTTTCAAAAGAGAAGTGATGGCTCATAATGGTGACATTCTAATATCCATCACTACAGAGACCATCAATAACATGCTCTTAATTCCATAAAATGATTCGTTAAGACCGTTTTCCCAAACAATTCTTATGGAGCTATACCATAAGTTGACTCTTCCCAAAAGAGCTCAAATCTGTGAGGCCTTTTTACTTACTGATGATTAATTACCCAAAATAAATCCACCCTATCCATACTAAAAGTTCCCTAAATCCACTAGACATATCACCTCTTTATCATCTTGTTTACTAGTGTATACAAATGATAAGACAACAGATGAATCCATCCTTGGATACTTCTCTATTTTTTAAAATATCAACAACCTTCCTTCATGTATAATTACAACTAATTTTTGGATGATAATATGCATGAGCATCTTATGAATTTGACAACCCAAGGGATGTTTATGTATATCTATGTACTTATATACATGTTTTTGTTTTAACAAGGAGAATCGTTTCCTTTCTTATTCAACAAAAAGGATGAAAAGGAGGTCAACCAATCAGTCGTTCATTGGAAAAAGATGGTCAAGTCCATTTCAGCCATATTAACCTTCTCAGATTCCATTGATTCATTTATTCATCCATAAGCATAGCTTCTCAGCAGCCGGAATTGGCCCAAAATTGGTGAAGATATTAAAAGGATCCTGCACTTAAGTGACCAAGTCAAGAATGGAGACATGTATTTCTACTAGAATTATATTGAAATCAGGGTATATGGTTGTGAGTTAGCACTATATAAGCTGCCAAAATATTTTCTAATGAGAATTTTCTCTTGGAAATATATTAGGTAGATGATTAACAAGTATGACCTTCACTTTGTTTCAGGGAAAATAAAGTCACAGTTCAAAATCAAGTCCAAAATTGGCTCATTCATTTGCAACATCAGATTAGTTGGTATTGAGGTAGATGCCATTTTGAAGAATCTGAATTTTTAGCCAAGCTTCACCTGGTCTTATGACCCCTTTAGTATCATTTCAAATTTAAGACTTGAATTAAAAACAACTCCTTATAATCATACACCAAGGCCATAAATAAAAAATTCATGAATCGGGAGCAATGGACTGAAAATACATTATAGGAAGAAGAAAAATAGGTCTTGTGTACCTCCACCTTACAGACTCCAGTTTCTCAATGAAAAAAGAAAAAAAGGACAAGGGAAGAAACATCAACTCCTATGGATATGGTCAGGGAATTTATAGTTCAACAAAAGAAGAAAAAGTTTGAATTATCAGTCTCTATAGAACAATATCAGTCCTAATAATCTATCAACTACTTCACCTTCTCAAGAACCTCTAGAGTTTATTCAAAAGGTGGGAACCAGTTCACCTGAAATTAGAGGAATTTTGAGGTCTAAAATGGGCCTCCTAACGAAATTATAAAATAGTGGTGGAAATAATAAAATAAGATTTGATTACATCATCAAATTTTAGAGGAAAAAAAGGGGAAAACTATTTTTTCAACTCATATTTTTAAAAGGTTGAATTATCAGTCCTAATAATCTATCAACTACTTCACCTTCTCAAGAACCTCTAGAGTTTATTCAAAAGGTGGGAACCAGTTCACCTGAAATTAGAGGAATTTTCAGGTCTAAAATGGGCCTCCTAAGGAAATTATAAAATAGTGGTGGAAATATATAGAAAAATGTTGAATTATCAGTCCTAATAATATATCAACTACTTCACCTTCTCAAGAACCTCTAGAGTTTATTCAAAATGTGGGAACCACTTCACCTGAAATCAGAGGAATTTTGAGGTCTAAAATGGGCCTCCTAAGGAAATTATAAAATAGTGGTGGAAATAATCACTAGAACATTTGGCACAATTTCGGATGGCCAAATCGTCACTATTCCGACACACAGTTGTCGCAAGAGCGACAGTTTGAGGCCGGGAAAAACGTGGTTTCTCGTGCGGTCGCAATTCCGACGCCTTTACAAAGTGTCGCACTACCGACACTTCCCGTCGCTTCCAAACACTCGTCGCTCTTCCGACACCTCCCAAACCGACGTTTGTAAAATGTCGCCATTCCAACGAAATTTGGTCCGACGTTTTTAACGTCGCTCTTCTGACATTTGTAAAGTCTCACCATTCCGACGAAATTTCGTCCGAAGTTTTGAACGTCACTCTTCCGACGTCTTTATACTGTTTCTCTTCCGACGTGTCTAAACTGTCGCATTTCCGACACTGTACAAAAGTGTCAGAAGACCAACATATTGCAAAAGTGTCACAAGACCGACGCTTTCCAGAAGCGTCACAATATCGACGCTAGGAAGAACTGTCGCAATTCCGACGAAATGTGGTCAGAAATTTTGGACGTCACCCTTCCGACCTCTTTTTTCTGTCGCTCTTCCGACGTTTCTAGAGCTGTCGCAATATCGATGGACGTCACAAGACCGACGAAAATGGAAATCATTCAAAACGTCAAAAGAGCGATGCTTACAAGGCGTCGGTATGCCGACGGCGGTTTCAATTTTAAAAAATAAAAATAAAAATTTAAAACAGGACAGTAAATCTCCAATGTTTGTTATCACAATAAGAAATCAATGATCAGTGATCACGTCAAATTTTCCTCGTAGCATGACGGGTCTAATAAATTTTATTGTAAAGGTTGCTGGCCAGTGACAACTGGCGCAGCATTAAAGGAAATGCATTAAAGAAAATTAATTAGGCTGCGAACTCCAAGCCAACTGGCAACAACCCTGATAATTTTCCTTACCAACTTCCAAGTTGTGACTCGAGCTTCAAACTCCAAAGCTAAGAATTTTCTTTTCATCGTGTTGGAGAAGAGAACTGCAACCTGCAGCAAAAGAGAAATTCCTCAGTCTCACTGCTCAGGACTCGTAGTCATTCCTTGCTAACACGGTAAGTGGAAATTTTGATAAGATAACTTTCTTCACCCTCGTTTTTACTAAATTTATTCTTTTGAAAAGGGCCTGCTTCCATTTCAAAAATTTTCAACTTTCGACTTCTAGAATTTGTACATATGATTTTTGGACTGAGGTTTTGTTATTAATAAGGAGATAGTGTCTTGGTTCTATCTGTATAAAATAATTTCCTCTTTTTTTTCTTCATGTTCAGGGTTTTTGATTTTATCAAAACCTATCTCTCTTTTAAGCATGCCTGCAAATTAATATATTCCAGGAATGTACACAATTCCAGGCTTCATGTACAACGTATTGTATCAACTATATTTTAACAAGTGAGCTGCATGCCCTTATAGTGTTACAGATTACAGGGCTTCATTTGGAGAATAAATGATAAGCCTGGCATCACTAAATTCAAGTAATTCCCCTCATCCCTTAAAAGACACCTCTAAATATAACTAGAAATTTCAAATAGTTAGTAAAGGAAAAGTACAAAGATATAACAGATATGTGTTGAGCCAAAAACCTGTGCATTCACAAAAAAACTGTGATGGATAAAACTTAAAAACAATTATGGACTTTGACAAAAAACCGTCTTATGCATACAAAATGAAAGAAGCATTGGCATACTACTATGTTTACAAATTTAAGGACAGGCAGAGTGAGTCTCTGGGCAACACAGCTTCATGTGGAGACCCTAGATCCTTGTACCCACAATATCTAGTGACTTAAAAAATGATTGCCAAAACAATGCCTTTGCTATGCATGTAAGAACACCACCTGTATAATGAGGGAGATGTAATATTGTCCAAGAAGCAGATTTATACAGAGTGGTCCAAGATTGTGTATTTATGGAAGGTACAACTGATTTTGGCTTGAAACATGTATCCAAGATTTCAATGTGGCCTTATTTTAGAGCCCATTGATGATTTACTATGAAAGCTAAACTTTCAAAACAAACACATGAAATCACAGGATCTCCATCACGAATATCATAAATATTAACTGTCTTTTGGGCACTGGCAGTAGGTACCATAAGAGGCCCACATGGCCTGTACCACCAATGTTGATTCTCTGTCACAACATTTGCAAAGCCAAAATTTCTCCCCGAGACATCCCTCTCTACCAAAACTGGAGAGATGGTACTGGACGTTGAAGTGAAGGCCTCTAATTCAGTATGGAATGCCATAATTTCTTTATTATAAAAGTCCCATGAACAGAAACCTGAGTCTAATGTACAACCTGCAGATGCTGCCACAACATATTTACCAGAGCGACCATCTGAACCAGCTGCTCTGATCAACCAGCAATCACCCCACATGTTTGGGGTAAGCCCATATGGAGCTTTATATTCAGCCTTCTCCTAGGGATTGGAAAATAAAAATACTGAGTATTACTCATACATCAACTGCCCTTCATGTTAAGGGAAAATTTAAAGAGTGTATAAATATTCTTGAAATCCCAATCATAGTTTCTAGAAAATTTCAACAGTCTTTGAAATGAACTACATCCTATTTAAACTACATCAAATATTTAGGCAAATCATTTTTTTAAACAGAAATTGGTGAATTTTATTTCAAATATAGAAATTTAAACCATGAGAATAATCTAACCCCTAGGCTTGTCCCTATTTCTAATAGAAAATCCCAAAATGTATAAATTATAACACCCATAAACCCCAAAATTAAGTACAATAATTAAAACCTCCACACCTCTGAATTTTCTATATCATGAAAAGAGCAGCATCCATCATCATGGGAAAGCAAAACCGATTCTTCTTCTAATACAAACCAGCATGCAGTAGATGTCTTATGGCTGAGTTTATTCAATCGATCATAGGAAATCTCTTCAGTTTCTTCAATATTGCCAAAATGCTCTGGCTTGTTTTCCTGATCATCATCAAAGTCCATATTTTCATCACATTAAATTAGTTGGGATTCATTACGATCAGGTCCAATGCATATTGCAGAGCTTCAGACATCCAATCCAATATTGGAACTGCCATACCCGTTCCCATTAGAGATTGTAAATCCTGCTTCTGGCTTTAATTTGGTAAGTTCAAGAGCACTAGAACTGGATTCAGTTGATTTAGACTTGGTATAGTTGTCCTCTGATTTGTATTCCGATACAACACTATACTTGTGCTTCAACGCAAACAGAAATTCTGCAGCAATGGGATCTTCATCTATGGGGCTTATGGATCTGCCCTCAAAAGCATCCCGAATATCTGATTCATTTTCATTCAACTGATCATGCAAATCCACCCTCGTCTTCAGCACAACAAGCTGAACTGAAGGCCGGTTTTTCAGCAATTTATGGTGGGGGTAAAGCCTGTCTTCCAGATCTTGACTATTTAAGTGTTTAATTGTTTTTTTCAGAGACCTGACCATAGAATCAAATGAATCCTGCGAATCCTGCGAAATAATAAACAATAGTAAGGCCATTATTTATTGGTTTGAAATAACAAAGAACATGCAACAAACCCGCATAATTAGTAAATTATTTAAAGACAATGTTGGCAATATGTTTCCTGTATCCTATTATATTATTTTCCTTGATGGAAAGATCTGTATTGAATGGAGAATCGATATAAATAAGGACGAGTTAATTCATGTGTGTGCATATGTATGCATCCTGACGATGAAGGATAATTGACATCCGTAAGAAAACCTGTGCTCTGTATGTTGATCGAGGAACCGATGTTAATACGGTTGATAGTGTATCCAAACTGGTAGACAGTGGAGTTATATATATTCGTTAAATATATGATGGAAGGGTCTACTCTATTAGTAAGGAGCTGACTGGCTTTCATGGAGAAAGGAACGAGGAGCGAGAGAAAACCAGTTATAACGCGAAAGAACTAAAACAGAGTATTTGGCATTGAACTTTCGGTGGAACACGGACTAAACCTTTGGAATCATGAACGGAACCTGGAAGGAAAGAGGTGGAACATAACAAACGGAAGCGCGACGGAACCCTGCGTGGAAGAGCGGAACCGTGACCGTGCAATAATCCAAGTAAAGAATTAACAACATAATAAGATCTCTGCTGAAAAGTTTTCAGTCAGCCCTAAATATTGATTCACCCCCCCTCTCAGTATTTTTCCCAACAGACAATAATTCCTACATATTAAAATATAAAGTTATAACATACCAGCTCATACTCGAACATAACATCTGTATCAATATTCTTCTGTATCTTCTTGATCTTCATCCAACTGATCGACATCTATATCAACATCTGATTCAGAAACGGTGTTGAAATGATCGACCATGTCATCATCATCATCAATTATGTCATTTTCAATAATATCCTCATCGACATCATCATCAATAATCGTTGCCTCATCTCCTATGCCTGGTTCATCTTCTAAGATATCTTCTTCATCTGTCCATGCATCTTCCTGCTCATCTGCCACTGCATCATATTCTTCTTGATCAATATCATCTTCTTCTTCTACAATATACTCTACTGGCCTTCCTCTTGGATCATATCTAATAGTAAACACCATTCCTTCACCTAGAACCTCCAGTAAAAGACTCGTTCGCATTGGCTTGGAAAAATGAGTATTACCTTTTCCGCTTCAACCGCGATGTTTTAACCATTGGAAATCCATTGTCATGTTGAATAAGTGTTCTATCATCATCACGTACATTCATTCGTAGCCTATACCATTTGACGTCGAACAAAACTATTTTGAAGGAATGAAAGTCACACTCAACTATATCATCTAAGAACCCATAATATCTATTTTTAGATTCTCGAGGATGTCTGTCACTCCTGGAAGAAACATTAGTGACCTGGAATACTGCAGTTATCCCACTATCAAAAGTTTTCCTGTTATCATCCAACTGTTTAATGCGAAATTGACGACCATTGCACCACATAGCCTTCTGGTGTTTCAACTGCAATATGCCAAACATGAAAAAGATGCATTCTCAATTAATAATTAAACATATAATTTACACAACATGAAAATTAACTGAAAAATCCAACTTCTTGTCACATTATAAATAGGTGAATTAATTTCTTACCTTTCTATCTTTCAAACCATATGCTAAATCGATTTCCCTGTCCGTAACGTTCCCATCTCCACTACGATACGCTTCTCTAATCAATTCAGACAGTAGTTGCCATGATAACCTACCGTCGTTATGTGCTTTACATGTTTCAATCCATTCACTCATCCACTCAAGATTGTTTGCAATGTATAAAAGTAGCGCCTCATAATCTTGAGCACCTGAATAAAAAAACAATAATTCACCAATATTAATAAATATTACTTATAACCATGGTAAAATATATTAATTAATAAACTATGAAAGAATAAAACCTGAATGAATATAATGATCATATACATGATGTAAAAAAATGAAACATTATAGTTATTATACATAATAAATCTTTTACCTCTCACTTTCTTCATTCTACCTTTTCCCAACAAGTGCTCCTCTTCAATTTTTTTGATGGAGTTCACATCCCAAATGCAATCCACCGCCTTCATGACTGGCGCAGCTAATTTAGGAAGATAATGACTAATATACACCATGGATTGATATACCACATATCCCTCCACCATAGAACCCTCAGGTCGTGCTCTTTGTTTAACCAAAGCCTTCAAGGATTTCAGTTGCCTCTCGACCATCCACATTGACCTTGTGTGTACTGGTCCACACATTTCAATCTCCTCAACTTGGTGTATCAAGTAGTGTTCTTGTGCATTGAAAAATGCTGGAGGTAGATACTTTTGCATTTCACACATTAGCCGAGGAATTTCTCTCTTCCAATACTTTATTTCATCTTCATGGATTTCTTTCAATGACAACCATCTGCAAATCATTACGCAAGGTTATTTCAATGAAACATAATATATATTTCATTACAAGTCAATTAATACATCATTTCATCAAGTACAAAAATAAATTGTAGCAATTAGATTTTGCGTATAAATCAAAACTACTTACCTCATGTATTTACTAAGACCATATATAACTTGTTTGACATTGTTGTCGAAGTCATTTGGGAGAGATACAGGTAGAACATACTATAACAATAAAAAATGAATCGTTATTGGTTTCCAAATTAAACAGAAAAAAGGAAAATTTAAAATATGTATTCAAGAAATAACAAACAAAAACGTATACCAAAAAAATTACCTTAATAAAGGTATGCCAATCATGTGTTTTCACCCCACTGAAGTCACCTTTCTTCGTTAAGATATTATTTATGTTTGAAGCAAAACCTGTTGGAAATTTAATTCTTCTAACGACCTCTTTTACATCATTTCTTTGTTGTTCCGTTAATAACCATGGAATATTATTATAATTTCGACCTCCATTGTTATTTGATCCGTCGATCACACTTTTCATTGCATGATTTGATTTCTCAATGTCAGCACAAATTTTGTCAATTTTGTCTCTATCATGTGCACCATCTATGGTTCGCCATAACATTTCTGTCACATTCTTCCCGACATGCATTGTATCAAACAAATGAGCTATTTTTAGGTCCTCATAGTAGGGAAACCTCGCGAATTGAGAAGGATAACATTTCATTCCAGGTGGAAGTACAATATTAGTACCTTCATGGCGATGATGACCTTGATATCAAAGAATAAAATAAATCAGAACAATATTAATTATAAAATACAATAAAATAAATTCATTAGTTAAAACAAAAATTCCAAACATTACATAAACAAATAATATATATATATATATATATATATATATATATATATATATATATCTGTGTATGTATGTATATATATACACACACACACATTACGTACCAGCTGGTCGACGATTATTAATTCTGTTATATTCCAACATCCACAACTGAGGTGTCATTCTTCGTGGTTTTAATCTAGTTTCTTCTTTATCATTGAAAAGATGTTTTTCAATAGTACGATACTTATGGTTCCTAGGGAGGAAGTGCCTAAACTCATGAAACACCATATTTTTTAAGTCTACTGAATGACGATACTTCATCTTAGGGCCACAAACTGGACATGCAAATCTACTCTTTGTTTGAAGACCTGCAATAGATGGATCAATCACAATTAATATACTATGAGATCATTTTTAAAACATGCAATATGGTATATCCAATTTAGATAATTATGTATCATATTAAAGTGCAATGAAATATTACATACCACAAACATGTGCTAGTCCTGGGGCATCATGAATTGTCCATACAAGCATTCCATGACATTGAAATCTCTTCTGCTTGATTGGCTTAGTGATGTCATACATAGTGATGCCATGCCATAACTGTATTAGCTCATCGATAAGAGGCTCAATATATACATTCATATCTTTGACCTGGTACTTACCTAATTGTTCAAAATTACGGAACATAATAATTACTCCTATGATATAAGTATATATAAGTAAGTAAATAAATAAAATATATATTTATTCAAACAACGAGAGAAATGAAAATGTTACATTCAAAGAAATAATGTATCAAATACCTGGAATAATCATAGTCAACATTATGTGCTCCCTCTTTATTGACATCCAAGGAGGAATGTTATTGTTGATAACGAAAATAGGCCACACTGAGTAAGTAGATCTAAGCTTTCCGAATGGATTAACACCATCAGCTGCCAATGAAAGCCTGACATTACGAGGTTCATTTTTAAAATCTACATATTTTTCCTCGATTTCTCTAAATACAGAACCATCTGCAGGCATTCGAAGAACACCATCTCCACTTCTATTCTTTGCATGGAAATCCATAAACTGTGCTATGCTGTTACACCTGACCATTCGCTGCAAACGTGGAATTATGGGAATATGACGAAGAACCTTTTGAGGCACCTTTTTGGTTAGTTGATCCGTTCGATATCTACTGGTACCACATTTCGGACATTCTGTTTTCAACGCATGTTCTCCATAATATATAATATGATCTTTAGGACATGCATCTATAGTGTTATATTCCATTCCAAAGTGTTTCATAATAGCACGTAGATCTCGATATGTTCGAGGTAAAGTATTTGGTGATGGTAACAAATATTCACCCAACAATCTACAACAGAAACAAAAAGTAGTGTCTTGTAAAGATTATTAATCATATATATATATATATATATATATATAATAGTTATTAAAACCGGAACCGGTGACCGGATCGGTGGAGCTAATGAACCGGGTTTCGAACCGGAACCGGTCTAACCGGTAGCGATCAGATCTCAATGAATCGGTTTTAAAAAAAATACATTAAATAATTATTTTTTAATAAAATGAAAAATAAATAAATAAATAAAAACTATTTTTAAGATTTGCAACCATGATTCCAAGCCAATAGAGACAAAATATGAAAATTTTTCTCATTTATATACCATGCAAAGGTGAATATATCAAAATGGCAGCAAATGCAATACATATCATCGAAAAATACATAAGTAAACTTGTTGAAGTAATGTATCAGGTTTCTCTTATATTATTCACTGTGTTTTATTGCTGAGTTAATATTATAATATACAATCTGTCCCTGCTCAGATCTGTTGTCAATTCATTGTATCAGCCTTAAAGACAATTCTGGGTTCAGTATATATATATATATATATCAGAGCAGCATTTTGAAGATCTTGTATTCTTCATTATCTATGTTTGCTTGCCAATAAATTTATAGAAAAACATCTACAACACTTAGAGGTATTGAATTGGTTTATGAAACCCACTATTAATGCTATTTGTAACAAGTTGAAAGAGCATTACAACTTCAGCAGTCTGCTCACAATGTGTTTGACAAAATTTATCACTGAAAAGATCCATTAAAACCCATAAAACTCAGTAGCCAGTTTAGTGCATTTACAAGAGGGAATTTTCTAGTGGTCAATTTATTATTGCCAGTCACATTTTCATTAGGTTGTATGTTGTTGTCCCTTGAGTGGCGTCAGACCATTTTCATCAGTCTTGATGCCATGATCAAATTGCTTGTATGATGTGTGAAAGGTTTTGTATTTATGCTGCTGTTATGTGTGAGCAGAGAGAGAGGATCTGACAGTTCCTAGCTGAGTGTGAAATAAGGTTGTTGCTGATTGTTTTGAGAACAGAAATTGTCATCAAGTACACTTGATGAGTTGCATGCTGCCAGGGATTTTATGCTAGCCAGCCTTGTATTTATCAATCATCATGTGTATTGTTGCTACTATAAGGTGTTGAGTATGAGTTATTAGAGAAGTTTGTTGCTAGTATAATAGAGGAATTTGCAGCTCATGGAGGAGACACTGAGGAATTTGCAACTCATGGAGGAGCACCTAACCGGCCGGTTAAGTACGGAACTGACCGGTTTATGCATAAACTGGCCGGTTCCTTACTTAACCGGTCGGTTAGGTCCGGTTAACCGGCCAAAACAGGTGAGAATAGGCTATTGACCGGGTTGCAAGGCCGGTTCCAACCGGCAGCCGTCCTGACCGGCCAGTTTTGATAACTATGATATATATATATATATATATATATATATATATACAAGTTATTATTTTACACATTTATTACAACTAAAAGAAGGGAAAATAATCAACATTTACATATATGTGATCATATATACATATTGCATACCTTAGGAGTTGTGTCATACATCTTTTCGACAAATTATTCATAACCTTTAAGTTCACCAGCAACAATAGCAGAGAGTTGGTGAACTTAAAGGTTATGAATAATTTTTCAAACAGATGTATGAAACAACTCCTAAGGTATGCAATATGTTTATATGATCACATATATGTAAATGTTGATTATTTTCCCTTTTTTTACTTGTAATAAATGTGTAAAATAATAACTTATATATAAGTTATTATTTTACACATTTATTACAACTAAAAAAAGGGAAAATAATCAACATTTACATATATGTGATCATATATACATATTGCATACCTTAGGAGTTGTGTCATACATATGTTCGACAAATTATTCATAACCTTTAAGTTCACCAGCAACAATGTAGCAGAGAGAAGAGTTGCATTTGAGTGTTCAAAAAGTCGTTCACTTGACCTTTCAATCAGAGGTACATCATAAATATCGTCACTGTTATCTCCACCATCATCATCTGACTCACCATACAAGTCTTGGAGCATTTGATTTGTCCCATCATTAATGTGAACTGTCTCATTACTGTCATCGTGATCTACCTCCATGGGATCATTAAAATTACCTTCATCATTCGCTTCATGTTCTTCACCTTGTACAATATCATTTCCAATACTAATATTTGCTGCAATATTCTCTTGTACTGGTGCAACATCATCTAATCTACTACTATTTTGTTGTGGAAGCTGGTTGATCATCTGAAAAAAGTTGGGGGGCAATTGTGCCTTTATGAAAATTACAAACATTAATAATTAAACATTAGTGCGCATATAAAAAATATTAAAAATTTAAAATAATATAAAATTTTACGATATAATCAAAATGAAGATAGATAATTAATTACCACGGGACGATAGTCATTCGATCCACCATCAATGTGCCCATATTTCCTACAATGCACTGTTGCTTTTGCTATTAAAACTCTAACATTATTTCTCATACAACATTTTTTACAAGGGCAATAAACTCTTCCATCACCCTTTTCACCCTTTTGAATTGTTTTTCCAGCTCCAATGTTTTCTTCCATTGATGCAAATTATCCTATAAAGAAAACAATAAACATCTCTCAATGGTGTAGAAAACCCAAGACTTGTTGAACTCAATGGGAGCTCAATATATAAGCAAAAAGAAAATAAAAGTGGGCATTTTACAAATTGTGAGCTTTTTACAAAATGTGGGCTTTTTACAAAATTGTGGGCTTTTTACAAATTGTGGGTTTTTTTTATTCTTAATGCATTTTCTGTAGAATACTAAACAGATTTTTCCAAAATTTCAGATGCAAACTGTAGTCTCTACTACGTTTGGAAAATTGGAGGTTTATAAAAGATAAACTGTGAACAGAATTGTACCACTATGATAAGAAGTTGTCAGAAGCATTCCTTCTGCTTCGCAAATGTGGAACTACCTTAAGAATGCTTATGGTTGATATAAATATTAGCGCATGGCAGTTAAATGTAGTAGTTATGCTAAAATACTGAATAACAGCTTCAGAGTGCTCTTCAGACAATGTACGAATGCACCAAATTAAGGTTGTACCATTACTAAAGATAAATGGCCAAAAATAGTCAATTTTGATATCGTGAATTTATGTCTTTCTCGATAGCAAACTGGGGATAGGATGGAAAATATGAGAGAATTAAGTTCCAAGGACTAAAAAACCAAGGCCAACATAGTTCTGCCTTGAATCAGAGACAAAACAAAGCTGCCCAAAAAAGTGCTTGAGAGCACCCATTGAAGCTCCTATATATAGCAAAGTCAACATTTTCCTATTGAAAAAGTTTCTATAGTCAAAGCCATAGCAAGATCAGATAGCCACGATCCTAAATGAGAACCAGAGCCAAAGCTAAGACAGATCCACGTTTAGCAGAAAAAGACAGCCATAACAAAGGATTTGACCACAGAACCAGATCATGAGAGATAGCAAGATTCTTGCTTCCACTGTGGAAATGTAGAAACTGTACAAGGGCTTTGCTTCCATCAGATTTCATTGTGACAGTAATTTCTATGGTGTTGTAAGCGCTCATTAGTAGAATCTTAAAGCCATTCCGGAATTCTTTTTACCTGGAGAGGGTTTTCTGTGGTTATAAATCCTCATGTTCAAATTCCATTGTCGATTGGTTGTGTTTGATATTATGTTTTTACTGTTCGCAGTTGAATTTTCGCACAGAAAATTATCAGTCTAAAGCAGAGAAATTTTGTGATGTTTCTTTTGCTTCCTATTGTGAAGTATTTCGCTCAGAACTCTACTCGTTGTAACAGAGGTCTTGGGCATAGAATACGGGACTTGGGTTTTTTGGAATCAAACTTCAAGTTAAGATGCTCATCTGAAGAATGGCATAGTGAGCCTTAGCATGGAGTTGGGAGTACCAATTTGAAGTGCAGGGAGGGCATTGTACAATAGACCAGTTAGATTTCTGGACCCTAATACAAAAGTTTCTTCTTCTTTCAAAACGTGTTTCTCCTTTTCTGTAACCAATGTGGGTCCTGTTCTTGTTTCAATTGGGGATGGATGAGCATTTGTTATTGCTCCAGATGATCACACTCTGGGTAGCCCTGGAGGCTATTTGGGGGTGATGAGTCCAATAGGTCTCAATGAACTGTTGCCCTCGTCGGGGAATACTATTGCAGTGGAATTTGATACTATTTTGGATGTTGAATTCCACGATCCTAATGGAAACCAATACCTTCAGCTCCAGTACCTGTTCACAAAAGAGGGTGCCATAGTCATTCATGCGTGCAGAGAGGGTGAATTGCAGGCATTGCAACAGGAGGTGTTGTTGTTGTTGCATTGGCCACTAGATTGTTTGTCTGGTTCTGTTACAAGCACAGAGTACTGAAAAGGACAGACAAATTTAGTTCAGATATTGTGAAATTGCCTTGGAAATTCACCTACAAAGAGCTCAGCAATGCTACGAAAGACTTTTTTTGAATGTGATTGATAATAGATAATTGCAAGCAAGGGTAATCCCCTTGTGAAACCCAAATTTCTGAGCATTTTCTAAAACCTGATGACGGAGACATTGTAATGAACAAGCGCCTAGGTCCATATTACGTCCAAATCTACCAAGCACCGAGATCTATAAAAAAAAATCCACAGTATCTGCGAACTAAGAAGAAGAGGCAGAAAATGTGTTCTGCTTACCTGTTCGAATAGTCGTTGGGGTTTACCACGGCAAAAATTTGACAGAGCCCATGTACAATTTCGTATCATTGAAATTCTGGCAGTATCATTCAACTGGGCAAGCACCTGCCTCGGAGCTCCATGACTGAGAGCAAGATCCCTAAGTGATGCAGAGTCTCCAACAATATTTCCCAAAGCCCAAACAGCCTTACACGAACACCAGTTGAACTCAAAGTTGCCCAAACAACCTTACACGAACACCAGTTGAAGTCAAAGTTGGGTAGTAGTTTTTTAAATCAAATTCCAAAATTACAGACATATAAAGATAGTTGGGAAGAATAATTTTATGCCTCTAAAATGAACGTGCTACCTGTTCTCGAACATTATCATTCCCAGAGGCAAGAAGTTCCACAAATATAGGCAGTGCCCCATAATCAATCACAACCTTTGTATTCTCAGAGGCTCCAAAAAAACCCAAATAGGGTCAACCCTACTACAGGAGGAAGGGCCTGCAGTAAGAACTTACCATTTTGCAAGAACTAAGGGCGAATGCTGTTCTGCAAGAGCTGAGGGTGAATGCTGAGAGCAAATGTTGTTCTGCAAGAGATGAGGGCGAATGCTAAGGGCGAATGTTGTTCTGCAAGAGCTGAGGGCGAATGCGTGCGTGATACCAGATGTTATTGTAGTTTTTTTAAAAATCATTTTTATGTAGCCCGCATTTGAATTTTCTGTTTTCCTTATTTTATTGGGCTGAACTGGAGAAAATTGAATATGAATAGTGAGTTAATTGTAAGATCAATGGGCCAAGGCCATACATCAACATTGACCATAGTGGGGAAGTATAAAATCATGGATATTCATGCAAGTATAGTTATTAATGTAAGATCAAAGTTAACTCTTAGCTTCACTAAAGAAATAGAAGGCAAAGATCTAGCATCAACTGAAATTCACGTGAAAAAGTAGATGAAAAATGTACAATCATCCATTGGAGAGATAATCTATAATTATCCAGTAAGAATTTTGGCTATGCCTTGAGACTAAACTAATTCTCAATATTTTTGAATAATCATCCATTGGAATTTAGTAGGAAAACCATAGTAAATCATTGTCCAATGGCCATGCAAAAATATATAAAAAATAATATCAATGGTACATCAACTTTCATACATGAGAACCCGGATGCGGGTGAAGTTGGTAGTATTTAACGTGATGGGATGGGGGTGTGGCATAAGGGGAAGCCACTGGCCCACCCACAAGAGTGTTTTCATTCAGTTCTTAATGTCGACTGATTGGCGTTTAATGCCATTTACTCCTAGTGCTCGAATAAACCGTAGTCCCGCTCCTCGATACACATTCGCATGCCGCGACATGACTCAGCCTCCAGTTCATACTTATGGTGGTTTATTACAGTCGATTCACAGTTGCACGGTAGACTGGGTTGTTATTATGGAACGTCCCTCTGGTCTGAACAGAATTCCCCCGCCTATGAATCTGTGGTGCGCTCCAGGAGCAGGGCTTTCTAATGTTCGCACTATAACTGGTAAGAGGAGCTGTCTCAACTGTTGTTTGGATTTTGGAGAAAATCTCCACTTCTCCCATGCTGGTTCCTGCAAGCTTGCTTCTTTCGCCCTGTTGCCCCTCTCGCCTCAGTCTTCTGTACATATTTTTCCTCCCTGCCCTGCTATCTCGAGTGCGACTATGCCGTGCCTCAGGTAGAGAATGCGCTGCCGAAGAGGCTCCACGAGGCGCCAAATTCGATGCTCTCCCTCCACCTCTATCACCTCATCTACGTCTATCTCCCACTCTAACAGTCAACCTAGAGGGCGCCTTCTCCGCTCGGGCCGTCGCTTTGCTTCCCCCACTCCTTCCGCTCCTCCTGCTCAAACCCACACTGCGCATTTTTCCTTTAACAACACTCTCAATCAACCCAGGGTGACTGCCTCAATTACGGTCATCTTTTGTGAAGAGCCTCAGGAAATTGTTCCCAGTTCTCGCCCGGCGGAATGCAGCCTCTCGGTGGCTCAGGATTCGGCGCAGTTTGTTGGGTTGAAGCACCCTGATAGTGCGAACGTGCAGGGTCAGATGGGCAAGGCCACGCAGGACCTGGCGAACAAGGAAGCGGTGGGTCAACCTACTTAGAGGCAGGACGCAGTGCAAGCGAGCGAGGCGACGATTACTCCTCCTCCTCCTGGGAAGTTGATCCATTCTATTGATGACCTATATAATTCTGACGGGGAACCAGATGAACTCTGGTGCAGAGTTGTCTACGAACCTGATCCTGATGAATAGTTCCTCCTCTTCACTCTGGTTTTTTGCTCTATTTCTGCCCATTCTCACGTGCCTGTTCATGTGTTTCCTGCTGTCTCTGAAAATGCATCTGTTTTTTTTGCTTCGATATGGTCTCCAGTACTACAATTCTCCGGTTCCCTTGCGCGGGATTTTTCAAATGAACTGTTTCAGACTGGTTTCCCTCTTGCAGGGCAGTCTTCAAACTATGGTTTTTTGTTTCAAATGCCACAGCACTCGGCAATGATCAGGCTTCGACCCGCTGTAATGTACTCCTTTTGTTAATATAATTACTTTTACTTAGAAAAAAAAACTTTCATACATGAGAAAATAGATATTGACAAATGGTACATCATGGCCTGATTAATTTCGCTCAGCAATTTCAAATGGTATAACATTTAGTCAACAGTAATCATCAATTTCTGCACACAGAGACTAATTTCTCTAGAAGCCTCAGATTTCTTTGCCTTGTTATTCTTATAAGTACATAGACATAATTAATAGAGAGATTGAGGACAGAAAAAAATCTAGCGCTTAGTCTCCACTACTCAACATGTTTTGTGAGAAATAATACATAGATTGATTTCTCTGAGTGCCTTAGCGTTCTTTGGCTCATTTTTTTGATCACAACAACAATAAAAAATGCACTGAGGATTTGTTCTTAGTTCGATTATGCAATTTTTATAAGACAGATTATGCAACATTAATAATAAACATAAATTTATTGCAATTTAGGGAAAGCTCGTTCATGTTTTTTTCTTTATATTGGAAGGTTTACTTGATTTTTGAAGTAATTTTTAGTAGATCATAGTGTTGGAATATTTAAAATTCCAGAACAACAATGGAGAATAAAACTCCCCTCTTCAACACAGAGAAAAAAAAAAAAAAAATTCTTCACTGGAAACAGAGTTTTCACTGTAAAAACTATTTCATTAAACTTCAAAACTTTGGTTACAAAATCTCCTCTGATTGAGGAAATAAAAAAACTTTGACTACTTCAAAACACAGTTCAACACAAAACTCACACTCTAAAATTTCACTCTATCTGTGCATTTACAACTCACTGCTTTGAATTGTGCATATGATGTATATATGTAAAACATATATATATGGACCTGTATGCACGACATTTTCAAAACAAACATTAAAGAAATTTGACCACCAGACGTCAACCAAAAATTAAACTCTCCTTCAATCAATTTCAGGTGCCAAAAAAATTTGCTGACGTCATCAAAAATGTGACGCGAAATTTCTATTCAATCTGCTTTATGAATTTTCCGCGTCCGATTTTGGGCACTCATACGGACGGCTGAGTGTGATGTGAAATTTATATTAAATCCGCCTCAGTGAGATTTAAAATCCAGAAATTTCAGTTCTGGGACCACTGTCCTTCAATTTTTTAAACTCTGATCAATCAAAAATGGCAAGCAGCTCTTTGCAACGTTTTTGTTATACTGCAATCTTGACTGATCGCTAGAAATGGAAGGAGACTGCCTGTACATCAGTTGTAAGTAATTTCAACACATAGAATATATTGAGGAAATATTAGTTTGACAAGAATCAATTATTTCTCTTGAAACTTTAGGTATTAAAAGTCCATGACACAGATATATCACACTCCAAAATCCAAAGAAAATGGAAGAGTGTTCAATTTTTTTAATCAAACTTTTATTGGTGAAGGGTTAATTTATTACGAGAACATCATTAATGAAGTGCAAAATTTTAAATGTAACGTTTATTGACTAGAAAAATAATGACCAAAATGTCAAAAAAAATTGTGTGATGGGTAAAGATAAATCCAAATTCCAACCCTGCCTGCCACTTGTTGGTGAGTGTAGGTTATTCACTTTTCATTTACAGCTTACCAGGTTACTCATGTTACCAATATTTTCACATGGATCACTTTTAGGTGACTAATTATTGTACTTCTTCTTTATAAAGAACAATTGGTAGATAATTGTATATATTATTTGAAATCTATAACAAATCCAGGCAACAAAATTACAACAAATAGAAAATTATGCAAAAAATTCACCAGGGCACTACTAATGTGTTGATACCCTATCATTTCTTAGATCCTCATAACTTACCAACACCTACTATATTGGTATATACATAATATGGCATTTACCTGAAGTATTTCATATGTATCTAGAAGTAAATAAGTTGTATGACAATTGTTATGGCAGATATAAGATGTGTATTATAGTTTATATTTCAAATTTTCTAGCATGCATGTGCGGTCCATATAGTGACTACAATTACCAATATATTTCAGTGAAGATGTGAAGATGATCTCTCATTAAGTCCTAATTACTTAAAATATCAAATAATTAAGCTTCAATGAATAAATATGTTGACAATTTATAAAAATTAGAAAAACAAATGTGCTTTAAAAATATACGTTCAATACAGTTTGTTACCTTCTGCATTTGCTTTGTACTATTATTAAAATGAAAGTGATAATACGTACACAATATGGTCATTAAAAAACACATAAATGACATGTGATTATCATTTTTGGTTCCAATAATGACATGCACCACATCAATACCATTATTAGGTTGATTAAATGATTTTTTAAACAAATCATTTATACATTTTATGAAAATTATAGACACAATTTATAATCACATTACAAGATCATGATGTATGGATATTCCTTATCATTTCTTAGATACTCACAACTTACCAACACCTAATAGATTTATATACACATCATATAGAATTTACCCCTAGAATGCCACATGTATCCTAAAACAAATTAGTTGTATGGCAATTGTTATGGTGCATATATAATGTGTATTACAGCTTATCTTATAATTTTGTTGAAGTAGCATACAACAATTTACTTAGTGATATGAGAACCACTCTCTAGAGTATACATCGATTTTGTACACATGGATTTTCAGTTGATTTTTAAGATATATCATTGGTGATGCTCACATGATTATATAATGAACCATTAAGTTGAACTATGAAATTATTCCTCACAACACACACATATTGATGAATTAATAATTTTTCTCATATAATTTTTTTAATCTATTTTGAAAAAAAAATAAAAATTATATATAATTATTTCTAAGAAGAACAAGAGAGAGTTACTTACCATATCTTCGTAAAACATATGATAGCGACGTTTGGAGGAAGCCATCTAGTGACGCTTTAGGGCATAGTGTCGCAATTGCGACACTTTTTCTAAGTGTCGGTATTGTGACACTTTTCTCTAAATGTCGGTATAGCGACGGTTTCCCAAGATCAATGGCCCAAAGTGAACCCGATAACTTACCTTTTACCTTTTCGGTAAGCGTCGCTCTTCTAACGTTTTGAACGATTTCCATTTTCATCAGTCTTGTGACACTTTTGCAATAGTGTCGCACTTTTACAATTGCGACACTTTTTCTAAGTGTCGGTATTGCGAGACTTTTCTCTAAATGTTTGTATAGTGATGGTTTCCGAAGATCAATGGCCCAAAGTGAACCCGATAACTTACCTTTTCCCCGCACCTTTCCTTTTCATCGTGGCCGTTCGATCGTTGAATCCAGATCTGACGGCACTAATACATTTCCGCGCTCATAAAGTAATCATTTGATGTTTTGGCAAAGCCGCGCGAAATGGGTGGTTTTTCCAAACCACCCATGCTTATGTGTCGCCACCACGTTGTATCGCATTCGAAAAGTTAGTTTCTGCTTACCACCATTTACCCTCATGAATACCACTGGCGGTATTCCCTAAACCTCACCCGTTTAACCCGAGTTTAATGTCATTTAACTATGGTTATAATATCGAAGGATAACATTAAAATTATTATTTGCATTCAAATTTTCACCTTTTCACTTTAAACTTGTAAAAACATTGTAGAACCGTTTTCCTCAAAATCACACCGTTTGAACCCTAAGAAACTTTGCAGAGCCATTTTCAACCTACCAGTACCATTTTTCGACACCCATTGCCCTGAATTTCCATTACAAAGTACTACATTGTCCTCTGTGAAGCCATTTTCAAAAAATTGAAGACTGAGCACCTCTGCAACGTCTTCAACCGAATTCCGCTGGTTCTCCAGGTATTTTTATTCGAATTTGCCCTCTGAGATTTCAAAATTCATGTCGATTTCAAATAATTACCAAAGTTACTACAAAAAAGTGTCCATTTTTCATGGAAAACTCTGTCAAAATTTCCCTGGAATCCCTAATTGCCCTTTCTCGTAGTTTTTTCCATACCCTGGTCCATTTTGCTATTGAAATCGATTTTAAATACACGTTCTAAGCTTTAAATTCCTTGCATTTCCTAAAAACCCTGCTCAGAAACCCCATTTTCAATAGAAATTCGCCAAGAAACCCATGTTTCTCGTAAAAGAACTTAGCAAACCGTTTAAGCTTGCTTAGTTCATTATTAAAAATGACCAAGAAATAGGTAACCCCCAAGAATGGAGGCCCAAAATCTGAAAAGAAGTCTTATGCAAAGATTCCTTAGCTTATGTCCTTCAAAATCGACAAACCAACTCCTGCACTCACGGCTGATTCTACAGAAGTGGTCAGACCAGTCCAGCCTCCAGTCATTTCTCCAGAGAAGAGCCCTTTAGTTGATCTGGACTGTAGAATACTAGACCCTAATGTAGAATTTAACCCGCTTGATGTCTATAATTGGTGCTATGGCAAATCAGTGGAAAAGGGTGACAAAGATATTCCAATTTGGGAATCCAATATGCCTAGATATATTGTCCCTCTCAATCATTTTGTTCCTGACTTTATCAGATTATGCGAAGCCTATTATATGCCAGAACAAAGATGTATTGTAAACAAAGAAAAATAAACTCTCTTTTACATCACTGAAGAGTCGATAAATTCCATGCTGCAAATGAATCATGACCCCAATTCTGCTTCCCTAACAATAGAAGATTTAACCCAACTATATCTTGACTTGGATTTCAATGCTAGATTCAAAATATACCAGACTTTTTGTCCAAATCAAGTTGATATTCCTAAGTTAGATCCTCCTTTCGACACCGTTGATTTCCCAGATGAAACTAGACAGATTGTTTCAATGCTCTCCTTCATACTAGGATACGCCAGTGATGAATTCACTGATGTGGCTATCCTAGGTTTTCTGTCAACTCTAAACCCTGGTCAATCACCATCCATTCAATTCAATTTTGCTAGATGTATTGCTGATAATATGCATTATCAGTTATCCAAATTATCAGAAGAAGGAGTTTTCAGATACTCCTCTTATCTACTACACCTCTTCCTATATTATTAAACAGATAAGTTTCCAATTGAATGTCAGAAAGTGGATGCAGAAGGAAAAGTTATATCAGTAGTATTTTGGTCATCTATTCTAAGGAAATGGAGCAAAGATTATAGTTTTACAGATTTCAATGACTCATTTATAGCCCCTGCTATGTATCTCTTGGAAAAAGAGGAGATCCCTAGGATCAATGATGAGACAAGAAGAATTCTGCAGTTATCAAAGAGCTACAAAACTGGAGATTGGTATTTATATAAAAATCATACAGAAATCAGAGTGTATGGCTCATCCCTGGCCCCATATAAGTTACCCAGATTTGTTACTACAAGAATATTTGCTTTAGAATATCTGAGACAACTATTGAATGTAAATGAAATCCACTTCATAGCTTTCAAGAAAAATACCCAATTTAAGCTGAAAAATCAAATTGGGCCATTCATTGTGAATAACAGAGAAGCTTCCAATGAGATAAATGTCAAACTTAAAGAGTATAAGTTCCCATGTAGTTTTACATGGAAGTATGACCCACGAGGTATTTTGAGTGTAATAAGGGTACAATGTAAGTTGCCTGTTTACTTGCATGATCCTAAGCCCCATATTGAAAGATATGTAAATAAAATTGAATGGGAGCCAAACACCCTATCTGATGATGATTCACAGGTAGTATAGGTAATACAGGTAGACAGTGGCAAAGGCAAACAGATTGAACAGACAGTATAGGTGAATTCTACAAGCAAAGATACTTATAATGTACATAAAAGAGACAGAGAAGGAGATAGTTTCATAGCTGAGACTATTGAGGACATAAAATTCAGAACTCCTTATAGTAAAAGAAGCAAGTCAACAGAAGAAGAAAAGGATAAGGCTGTAAATATTGATATAAATGATGAAGCAACAAGAATAGTCACTCAAACATTAGAAGAGCTTCAAAATGTAAAAATTGGAACACAACAAAAAGATATAGTCATGAAGGAAAACCAGGCTACTGTTGATTTGCCTCCTTCTTCTCAGGAAACTGACAATACAGAGTCAGAGATTCAGATTAGATTTAGATAGATTAAAGAGAAGAATGAAGAGCTCAAGAATCAAGCTCATTCTAGATTTCTTAAGGAAAATCCTGGAAACAAAGACAGGCTTCTTTCAGCATTTGATTATTCATCCAATAAATTGGTAATGTCATTCTTGAAGCCTACAGTGGCTGAGCCAAAATCAGTGGCAGATTATTCCAAAACAGATATTGAACTGGATGCAGATGCCATTCATGAATTAGATCAAATTGAATTTCATAAGAGCAATATTGAAATGCTATATTCCAAAATTGTCAGTAAAACTATGAAATCAATTAGGCTTGAGAAAACAGTGCTCAACCTCCAAAATCAAATGAGGTTGGACAAAGCCTCACTGTATGCTAATAATTTAAGAATAAAAGCACTAGAAGATATAGTGATTGAAGCAGGGGGTGACCCAGACAACATTGAAGGTGCAAAAGTCTTAATTAAACAAAAAAATGAGGATATAGCTACTCTTAGAAAACAGTTGAAGTTGCCTCAGAGTGAAAACTCTCAAGAAAAATAAATTCTACAGCAAAAAATAGGGAATGATGATTTAAAGTAGGTTGTACATCAAATGACAGGTCAGATAAAAACAATGGAAACTCAAATAGAAGCTCTAATGAAATAGAATGAAGAACTAAGAAAATCACAACCAATGGTCATTCCTACAGTGATCCCCACTGTAAACAATGCTATACCATCTACTTTGGCAGAATACTTGGCACCGAACGAAGTACTACCAACTGCAGTGCCAATTACTTCTCTAATCTCTGCCTCTTCTTCTTCATCCTCACAGAGGACCACACCACAAGACCAAGATAAAGAGATTCTTAGTTTGAGAGGCACTATTAAAAATTTGGAAAAATCCAAAAATGATGCCTTGACTACTTCTAGAGGACATGAGCAAAGGGCTGATCGACTACAAGAACAGGTAAAGATTCTACAAGCACAATTAAATCTTACAGATCAAGTGGCCTCTATAAAAAATCATTTATGGACCAAAATTATTGATGGCATTCATTCTCAATGGCCTTCAATTCAGATAATTTATGAACAGAGGGAGTTACTTCAAGTTGCTAGTGCAGAGATTGACAAGACTAAGAGGGAAATTGACAAAAAACCAGCCCAAGCAATCCAACTCATAGCTTTTTAAAACAGTAAAACCAGGGAAGAGTTGGAAGAATTGAAAATTTTTGATAGAACAGAAACCATTCTTCAAATCAAAAAGGTCCTGAACAAAATAAACATAATGAGTAATCTAGAGGACCTATGTAAAGACATGAATTTATCCATCTCAAGATTTTTAGCCAAATACAAAACATTGTCAGAAGCAGGTTTGCCTGATATTCATGCATTGAATGATAATTTAATGCCTCAGAAAGATTATGATCTAAAAATCAGAAATCATGCAAAAGAGCAAGCTAGGAAATAACTGCCTCAAGGATCACCAACAGGCAGAATACTTCTTCAGTATTTTGAAAATCTGTTCTTTTTAGATAATGCGATCAGGCATATGTTCACTATAAAGCCTAACTTTGCCAAGTATACAGAGGCAGATGAAAGTTACAGAAAATTGAAGACTATGAAGATCTCCTCTGCAGAAAAGTGGTGAGAATTCACAGATCTGCTATGAATTTAATGGATAAAAAACAGGAAATTCACTTGCAAATTCATTTTACTGTTACCTCAAATGGTAAAAATACAAGGTTAAAGTGCACAACAACAATCAGTTCAAATTAGAATAATCAGTTCTATTTTTGCTTGTAAAAAGGTAACAGCTTGCAAACTGCTTTGCAGCTGTCCCTCTTTTTAAGTTTTCTTTCCTATTTTTGATTAAAACATTATCTCAATTCCTGAGATATTTTGTAAACATTTTTTTGTATAAATACTTCACAATTTGAAGTATTAGGTGTGAATAAAATTTCTCAAGACAACTATAGTTCGTGCTCTCTACTTGGCATTTTAATGTTTTCTACTTTGTTCGTGCTCTCTACTTGGCCATTGGCCTGTGGGTGATATGGAGTTGCAATCTTGTGCTAAATGTGGTAGTTTTGCAATGTTTCAGCTAATTTATTACCTACAAATTGTGGTCATCCATCTGTGATTATGTCCCTTGGGAGACCATAACGCACAAATATTTGGAAAAGAAACTATACTACAGAGTCCTTTGTAGCTTTTGAAACTGCCTCTGCTTCGACCCACTTAGTGACATATTCGGTTGCAACTAGGATGTATGTTTCTTGGTTTGAGGGAGGACTAATAGGGCCAAAAAAATCAAGTTCCTGGCATTCAAATGGTTCAATCACTAGTTGAGGGTTCAAAGGCATTTCATTAGACTGCCCAGGGCGTCCTGCCCTTTGGCAGCTATCACAGGCCTGCACGAATTTTTTGGCATCCTTAAAGATGGTAGGCCAGTAATAGCCTGTTCGTAAAACCTTATGGGCAGTTCTACGGTTCCTAGTTAGATCCCCTTCTTCAATCTTCTTATCTGTAGCTTAAGGATTCTTAAGTGCCCTTTTGCTCAGATTCCATCCCTCCATCAAATCAAGCCTATACATAGCCTTAGAAGGTCACCTATCTTGCCCTTAGCACATTTGCATCTCTGAGCCTTATTTCTTAGTTCTGCTTGCCTAGAGAGTTGACTCCATTGCCCAATATTCTGGTAGATCCTTCTCGTTTACCTTGAAATCTCTTTATTCCCACCAATATTTTAAAATCAAACCCAAATACACAATCATAGCTAGCCTAATATCTGTTACTAAAACAAAGCTAAATCATACAGAGAGATCCCTCTTTAGAGTTCAAGAAGGCTAGATATTGAATTCCCAAAGCGGTTCTTGGTTACCCCTGGTGTTCTTAACTACAAAAATCCCTATCCCACAACCTCAGAATTACTAGGGTGATAACAGGCCTTGGGGGTATTATGATCCTTGGAGGAAACTCCCTCAGCTAGAAGAGTTGACAGAGAAAATTGGATCGAGTACAAAGGTGTGGCAGGTGGGTTTTACCCTATACCAATTGTTATGGTGCATATATGATGTGTATTATAGTTTATCTTATAATTTTGTTGAAGTAGCATACAACAATTTACATAGTGATATGAGAACCACTCTCTAGAGTATACATCGATTTTGTACACATGGATTTTCACTTGCTTTTTAAGATATATCATTGGTGATGATCACATGATTATATAATGAACCATTAAGTTGAACTATGAAATTATTCCTCACAACACACACACACAAAGCATCGCTATTGCACCGGATGCCTCCAAACATCGCAATTGCAACACTTAGACACTGTGTTACAATTGCGACGTTTGGAAGCATCTGTCGCAATAGCGACGCCTTGGAGAATAGGGTCGCCATTGCGACGTCTTCCTTCAGACGTCGCAACTGCAACACTTTTTCTAAGTTTCGGTATTACGACCCATTTCTCTAAACGTCGGTATAGCGACGACTTCGGGCGGGATTGAAAAAATTTGCGGAAATTTCCGACATTTGGTCAAAAGCGTCGGAAGAAAGTGTCGGAATTTCCGTCGAATGTAGTAGTTTAGCGACGCTTTGGGCCATGGTGTCGCAATTGTGACGTCTTCCTCCAAACGTCGCAATTGCGACAGGTTTTAGGTGTCGGTATTGCGACAGGTTTCTATAGACGTCGGTATAGCGATGGTTGCGGGCGGGATGGAAAACATTTGGGAAAATTTCCGACATTTTGTCAAAAGCGTTGGAACCAAGTGTCAGAATTTCCGCCAAATGTAGTAGTGAATAAAATAAGATTTGATTACATCATCAAATTTTAGAGGAAAAAAAGGGGAAAACTATTTTTTTCAACTCATATTTTTAACTTATCCCCATATGTATTTACTCAAATTTCAAGCGGAAACACTTGTTGGATGCATAATTTGATTTCTCATCCAAGGAGTACCCATGTTACATACATTCGATGGACACTGCTACATGAAAAATGAGAAATGCCTGAAAAATGTGATTACAAACACATTTTTTCATGTATTTCTCATTTTTCGTGTAGCAGGGTCCATCGAAAGTATGCAACATGGGTACTCCTTGGATGAGGAATTAAATTTTACATCCAACGAGTACTCCCACTAGAAATTTGAGTAAAACATTAGAGAGATAAGTTGAAAATATGAGTTGAAAAAATATTTTTATTATTTTATTATTTTTTAATATTTTACTTTTTTACTCCAAAAATGGTGAATCATCCCCCATGGTTTACATAATAATCTTGAATCCTATTGTTTCTTATCAGGTCTATTTTTGTTGTACATTTTTCTTAGGAGGCCCATTTTAGACCTTAAAATTCCCCCAATGTGATCGGAATATATTCTCAAAATTCTTGGAGATAAAGCGAAAAAATGAAACACTCAAATCAAATATTTATAGTCAATTCTGGAACCAAACATCAACCTCACAACATAGAATTCTCTCTACTTCTGGCAGTGAAAAGGGTGGGATGCAAATGGATTGTCTGCAATCTCAGGTTCCTTTTCCCAAGTCTCCATCAAACTACAAGAAGACAATCTTTTCATTTAATGCTAATCAGATTCATCCAATAGATCAAATGGATATGCATAGACAGTCTGGTGAGATGATTTTCTCAACCATGACTAATATAACCATGTCTTTTTCAGAGCTAAGAAAAACATTATCCAATGTATAGTCTCAAATTAAAATTGAGAAACTCTCTTGTTTGGCTAAAGACAATAAGATAAAGTCTTTAG
This sequence comes from Pinus albicaulis, assembly GCA_034641835.2. Classification (NCBI taxonomy): domain Eukaryota; kingdom Viridiplantae; phylum Streptophyta; class Pinopsida; order Pinales; family Pinaceae; genus Pinus; species Pinus albicaulis. The sequence goes on from CM076570.1 coordinate 1,066,848,391, forward strand.
AAGACCTTGTGGTTAGAATTGGATATGATCCAAGGGACTGTAAAGTTGTAGAAGAAATCCTGAAGAACACAAATTTAGATATTGTAGCTCTATGAAAACAACTTAAGTTACCTTCTACAGAAGATCCACAGACAAAGGAGATTGAAGAGAGTGAAAAAAACAGAGAATATATACTCAATGTTATCATTGAGAAAAATATTCAGATAAAGAAGATGGAGGAGGAGATTGAAGGGCTTCTCAAATAAAAAGAGTCTCCTCATCTTTCCATGATTCAAGTTACAATAGTTTCCATAGAAGATGTAGGGAAAAAACCCAATTCTTCATCAAAAACCATTTAATCTACATCAACAGTAGGTGATTCGGTCAGAATAGTGCAGGAGTTGGCCATAAAAAAAAAAGAAAATGACAAGTTGCTAGATATATTTAAGAATTTAGAAATTCAGAAGATTAAAAATGACACTTTATACATAGAAGAAATGCAGAAGTATCACGGGTTGGGACTTAAATTTTATAAATTAGAATGTTAATTTATTATGGAAGACACCTTGGCTGAAGCCAAGGAAAATATATGGACAGAAAGCAGTCAAGCAATGAAAGATGTATGGCCATCCATATAGATTATTTTTTAGCAAGAAGAGTTAATTAACAGATGCAGGGTAGTAATAGAGAAGGGAAAGGAAGTACTCAAGTAGAAGCATCAACCATGATTAAAGTGCTCAATTCAAAAAGCAAATAAGAGTTGGAGCAGATTAACATTTCAGACAGAACAACCACCATCGTGGAAATCAGAAATGTTTTTCAAAATAATATTTTGCTTAAACAATTAGAAACAAAGTGTCAAATCTTGGACATTTTTTTCCAAACGTTCATACTAATTTTAGTGTGTTGAACCAGAGAGGACTGCGTATATTGGTAGCTCCAAATGAGAAACTGATCAATTTGGAGGAGTATTGCAAGAATCTGTATATTATTGCAATTGACAAGGAAAAGTTTGGAGGGATTAAAGGCAATGAAACAGGAAAATATTTTCTTGAAGCTTTACTTTTTTATTTAATTACAAAACATGAAATCAAACATATGTTTCTCAACACGCCTACATTTAAGAGATATATAGAGGTAGATGAAGTTTTCAAGAAGGTGGTAAATCTAGAAATTCCTAGTGAAGAAAGATGGGATCAGATATGTGAAACCATCGAGTAACTTCTCAGTCCAACAACATGGCAACACAAAAACTGGGCCACATCCTCAATTGTTTCCTGAAAAACAATGACAGATCACTCGTCAATTTTGTTTTCCTATAATTGGATATTATTTTTGTAATAGTTTTAGATACTTCTAAGTGATAGAAAGTAGTATAATTAACTCTCCATTCGAGTTATTAACGGTTGTACCCTTGGATGAGAATTTGTATGAAGAATTTTATTATCTTTGATCATTCATGATAATAAAAGGATTTTAGATTTGTTTCAATCATTTCTTTTCTCTTGTGAGTTTTCATGTTTTCATTACATTTTTTGTTTTGCATATGTTTAATTTTTACGAAGATAATTAGGTAACAAAAATTTGTGTTTCGGTCTACCTTAAATCCTCTGAATTTATAATCTATATTAGAGAATGACTTGTTTAACTATATTTTTTTATAAGTCCCTCTATATCAATTAATTTTCAGCATATTAATAAAGTTAAGTATGTTTTGTTAATTTTTTGAACATTTTTTGACAATATTTCACACTTATGATAAATTAAACATCCAGTCTGAATATTTAACCCATTATACTTTCTTACATTTTCTTCTTTCATACATGCAATCTTAAATCACTGTTTGAAGTAAAGAAACAACCCTTTTCTTAATAATTAATATTATCTAAATTTTAAGCACATATGTATGCAATTTATTTTTACATTGGTCATCCAAAAACCCCAACTTAAAACAACAAAAAAAAATATAGATGCTTTGGCATAATTAATTGACCTAGACTTATCTTAGAGTACAATAGTCACCATGGTGAATCATTTCTTACTATCATTAATAGTGGTGAATCCTTCTCACCTACAGACTATGATGGTGAACCCTTCCCAACTCTTTTCAATCATCATCCAAACTAATCAACCCTTGTCATCCATAGACAATCATAATTAACAATAATTAAAAAAATCAACCATGATCAACAAATGTCAACCATAGTCAATGCTAATCAATCCTCATTAACCATATTTAACTATAATCAACAAAAAATAATTACACCATAGACATGGTCTATATTTGAACTGGAGTTTATGAATTTCAATTCTTTATATGTTGTTTGGAGGGCTATGAATTTCATATACTCCAAATATTATTTGTCCAAGTAATAATCTCACGGATTAAATTAAAGATTTTGGAAATAAAATATCAAGGTTTTCAGTGTCAAATCCAAAAATATGAAATTAAGAATAATTTGTCTTTAAGTGCTACATTTTAGAGCTTCCGGTGGAATTGTGGGGGAATCACGCTGAACAATTTTTGGTAAAATATTGATTTGTGCTGTATAGATTGGTTTTTTACTATATATATGAATTCGGCACCCTCAAAAACCCCTTAGACACTTCAATTGTGCATAGTTTACCTATCAAACTTGTGATTTCAATGAATCCCTGCAGGATTCTAGATCAATTAGATCAGAAAATAAACTTGAAAACTTTTCAAAAAATCACACTTAAAACAACTCTAATTAAAAATCCTTTACCACCGGTTAATCTTTCGCTTCCATTCCCTTCCACTGGTGTTTCTATTCTGCTACTTGTTTCAGTTGCGATTTCGATCTATAATTCTATAGTCATAAACAAATCAATTTAGGTAATAAATTATGGGTTGATGATGTTAGGTTATGGCAGATCGCCATGCTGAATATTTTGTTTGGTATTTTGTAATATTTGTGAACCAATGTTTACGTGTAACTCTATTAAATAATAACAATTTTTACCGACACAATGACATCTAGCCTCTTCAGGTTTCTTTTGTTCGAATTTCTATGTTCTGGTTTTTCATTAATCACTTGATTATTTTTTCAATTATCTGCTACTTTAAATATACAACTGGTTTCCCAGTTCTGGGCAGCTGCAGTAAAACTAAAATGATTGGTTTCCCCGGTAGGGGCAGTCACCATTTTTTTCTTTTGATTGACAATGCCTCTGGAATTGGCTAGTTTGAAAATCCTAGAGGCCAGACTCTCGATGTACCATATGTTTTATTAATAGAAATTTAGACTCAATTAGAAAAAAAATAAAAATTAGCACAAAAGAGTAATGACTTGATCTGAGAAGAGCATTGATGTGGAAACAAGGGCCGATGAAAACTGAATAATGCAGCCATTTCCAGGATAGGGTTGTGGTTGAAAGAAGCCCCTTTTTTCTATGAATTCACATGTGAGAACTTGCAAATATGAATAATATGTGGTGAAAAAACGTTCAAATATTGTCATGGTATATGTCTCGAAGTTTCCTATTCACTCGTGGCACCCCTAGTTTGAAGTTATTAAAACCTTTTTATATTTAGAATTCTTTGGTAATAATCACATGCAATAGAACATTGTCGACGTGTTTTGAACCAATATGTGTGGTTCATCATCAGGACTAGGTGAGAGATCAGATCCAGACGTTGAGTTTAAATAGATGTGGAAATGCCTAAATTGGTCGTTAGGATAGCAACTAGTTTGACTGTGAAATTTAATTAAATCAATAAAAGGACTAATTTTATTAAAATTATAATTTAAAAATAATTTTTTATATAATTTTCTAGTATTTTAATTTAAAACTTTTTTATTTGTTTAATTTTTGGTGAATTTTGTTAAAACTTCTCCAACATACTAGATCATCCTTCCTCCAAGTGTCACACACACCCCTCAAAGATAGCTCCAAAAAATTCAACTCAAGTCAAAAGAAATCAATCAATGTAGAATTCAATGGTGGTCAAATCTCTTTTCAATGGTCTACAGTAAAATTCAAATTGCATCCTTGATCTTTGTTCCCTCCAATGGGGTCTCAATAAATTGGAATTTCTATCCAAGAATGAAGGTCAAACTCCAATATTTGACCCACGGTCAACATTGGTCAACGCTTCAGCAAAAGCCCTAAAACAATTTTCAATTTCTCTAGCTCCAGAGTCATACGTGTGAGGAAGAGAATCCTCTCCTAGGCTGTATGAACCAACCAGATGACAAGAAGAATTTGTGATGAGATGATGATGAAAGTAGCATCATCTCTCTCATATTTATATCCATCAATTAGGGTGTGTCACACATATGTTGGGATTGTGAGCCTACGTTACAAATCCGGCTGACCTTAACAATTTGGACATGTGTGGAGAATGAAATCAAAATATAAGTTTTGCTCATCTAAATAAGATGATGTTTAGATAAATATTGCACCTCTCTGAAATATTCCAACAAAAATATAATCATCATCATATGAGCAATTCAACATGGATTTTGGACCTAGTTTCCCAAAATTAACACTCCCTCATAACTATGGAGAACTACATTTGTCCAAATGTTGTGCCATCCTTTCATCCAATACCATTATGTACTATCATCATTGTCATCCTGCAATCCTGTCTCACCCTACTGTAACATGCTTTGTTGGCTATTGGGGCAAACAAACGAGAGTGAGTCACAAAGACATCACACTCTGCTGACCCGAAGTTAGCTTAGAGGTTAAAACCTCAATCGGACTCAAGAGAGTCACATACAAACCTGAAGTTAGTTCACTGACCCGAAGTGAGTTTATAGGTAAGTGACTCATCAGAATTGATCCTAGATCAAGGTGTTGGACACATCCCATCCTAGACAAAGAGAGTACAAAAATTCTCAATGTGTCCATCGCTCATGCTATCGGTCTCTTTCCACAATTCCCACCTCATTAGCTAAATGAGAGGTACTTCCTGTTAACAATGATATTTGAATCCCACCCATCCCGCCTTATTTTACTCTACTTTTACCTCATCTGCGTCATTTTCATTGAACTCGCTTCATTTCTTAACCATTTTTCCCAAGGGTGTCAAAGTCATCATTGTTCACAAGCACCAAACCATAATTTCTTGTTCCATTAAGCTAGAGTTTGCTATGGAAACGAGAAATTTTGAGTAGATGAGGTGTAATTTAGGTCATATCACTAATTATGAGGTCATTTCAGCTCATAAACATCATGTCTCCATGCTTTTTTGAGAAGTCATTCCAAGAGTCAAGTCATTTGCCACTCATAGGGTTCGTTTTTCTTCAAACTATGTTTCTGACCAAACAGAGATGAATTTAACAAAAGTGAGAGAAGTGTTTGTCCCTCATAGGTGAAGAAAGAAAAACCTCCTTCATATTTACACAGGTTTCATGGTTTTAGAGAATTGTCAAAAAACACAGGTGTCACAGAAGAGTTGCTACACTTCTATAGTAACCTTGGGAAAATCACATTTTCTCACTGCTAGAGTGTCAAAATGACTTTCTTCATGAGTCAAATGATAAATATATAGTGAGATATTTCCAATGAGCTATCATGATCTCAATTGGGAATTTAGGAAGGCCTTCAAAAGTTGCTTGAAACATCACTCTCAATTTTTGCACCTTAATTCAAAACTTTTTTACTAGTCTTGGGAAAATGCATTTTTTACATGAAAAATAAACTCTAAACAAAAAACAAAAGGTATATTGTGATAGAAAACAGGATAAGATTTTCAACAAGCTATCATGGGCCCAATTTGGACACAGAGAATGCCTCCAAAATTATAATGTGGTCCGCAAAAAGGTGCTTCAGGGATGCTGCGCGTTTGACTGAAATTGGAGTGTATTTATCAATGGCAGTAAGTGTTTTCTAGGGATGCTACGCGTTTGCCTAGTTGCTTCAAAAATTCTCTTCCAAACCTTAAAATCTGACAAATAGACTTCCAAACCTTCAAAATAAACTCTTCATGCCTCCAACAAGCGAATGAGTAACAAATTGGATTCACTACATTTTATCAAATGTCATTTTCATGTGTGAAGTTTGCCTAAGGGAATTTGGTGTATCCTTCTATTTTGAAACCCTAGTTTTCATTAAAACCTAATTTAAACTTCTATCTCAGTACCTTAGCCATCATATATCTTTCCTAATATCACACCACACTTTCTTAAATCCCGACACTGATATCCCCTTTCCTTAAACTATCATATCCTTCAAAACCCTAAGTCCTAGGTTTTCATGATCCCTAGGTACTTTGGGACAAAAGATATGTATGTCTTACCTACAGTATTCCAAAAAAATTGTGCTTTATATGTGCTATGATCAATGCATACCTCTGAGCACACTTTCAGTAATACCCTGTGTAACCGAGGATCAAACTTAGTTGGTCTTTCGTTCTAAAAGTTGATTTCTTTATGATACTCCATCCTCTGGTGTCCGCCATCCCAATCGGAGTTACTGTGAGGTGTGTTTCATAGTCACCCTTGCGCAGCCTAAGTGGTCCAGTAGTTGTGCATAGATCGTCCAATTCTGAGTCATACACATCTTGCAGATCATCCTTTCCTTATTTTGGGTCTAGTTTGTGGTAATTGGTCATACATATTTTCTGTGCTTCCCACATGCGTACTTCGGGTGTGGTGTGTGGTTGCGAGTTACCCCATGCTATAGTGTCATCGTCCAGTAAGATGGCGTCAAGAGTCTTCAATCTGTATGCTAGCCCAAATGTCCCCAGCATTTCATTCTTTAAGGTGTCTTCCGATCCAAGGAACGTGTTAGTCCTTATGTCCGTTGGGGCTTCAAATTGTAGGATCATCATGTCCCGACACTCCTCACACTACTGGAATGTTTTCCCATGCATCTCCCACCAGTGCACCAGCTTACCTTGTAGTGCTACCTTAACGGCCCAAAGCCTGCATTCCCTAGGAACCGCCGCTTCGAATGCTTGTAAAAATTCTCTAATGTGACCAGAACCATCAAAGCAAGGCATATCTCTTATCTCAAATGATATACATCGGAAATCCTTCATAATTCTAAAACATAGCAGTGTAGATACGTCCTGTAACCGACGTTGCTAGTGCTCTAACTCCCCTTCTGAGTCAGAAAGGCACTCATTATCTTTTTCCTAGTAGAGCATACTATCCATCATAGGATTGATCCAGTTCTCGTTTTGCGTGGTTATCTTGTAGAGGTGGTCTACCTCTTCGCCTCTGCGAACTATCTCCATGTATCTTTCTCCTTTTGTGGGGTCTAATGGGACAATTACTTGTGTCCCTTCATTCTCGAATACCATACTTCACTTATTTAGGTTGATGATACCTCCCATATCGATGGCCTAGTCCAGTCCTAGAAGTGCTGGGTAGGGGTCCGCATCTTCCACCATTTGAATAACTTCAAAGTCATCTCGTACCTTGACTCTAGCGATGTCTACGACTACCTTCGATAATCTTTCCAGTGGTACTACCTTCTTTTGATTAGCCATGCGCAGCTAGATAGTGGACCATTCAAGCTTAGGCTCATCCATTCACTGCCAAGTCTGTTTAGGGAGCACGTTCGCATCAGACCCTAAGTCAAGAACCACTTGATCCATCTCAAAATTCCCAATCTCCGCAATTAACCGCATCTCTCGACCCGTGCATTTCTTTTGTTTGTATAGTTTGTGCACGTTTTGTACCTGCATGATGAGGTGGGTCTTCTTTGCGTATCCATCAAATAGAGGCTAGAGGTTCTCTATGGCTTGTTGGTTACGTAGTAGCTTCATACACGCTTGTAGGAATGGTTTGACCTCCTCTCTGAGCTCAGTGTCAAGAGCTAGTACTTCGCTGCGAACACCACCTATCCCAAGTGTAAGACTGATTTCTCTTGGTCTGTGCACCTCTTCTTTCGCAGCTATTTTAATCAATCCTACGGTAGCGAGAGCACTATGTGTCATTATTTTAACACTTGACCCTGTCTCTCGCAGTTCTGCCTTCACCCTTTCTACATTTTGTATAGGATTCTGTTGTTTTTCCTGAAATTTTGCCAGTAGAATCGGGAAATCCTCGATCATATGATCCAAATACGTGCAATACTTGCAGGACTGCTAGGTTGGGTTTATGCAGTCTCATGCAAAATGACCTATTTCTCTACAGTTGTAGAAGATTAGTTGACGTCGACCTCTGCTAGTTCTTCCTCCTCAACCCCCTCCCCTGTCCCGGGTTGGGGATCCTGCCATTCCTAATGGGGATCTAGGTGACGTCGGATTGGACTGAACCCTGAATATGCTTCCCCGGTCAGTCAGTAGCTCATACGTACGACAATTATGTTCATCGTGGCCAACCAACCTGCAAAACTGACACCACTTTTGTTTAACTTCCGAACCATATGTGGTAAGGCGAGGGCAGTGGTTGGTGTCATGCAGCCCAGCGACACGACAGTCATCGCACCATAACCTCGACCCACTTGATCCTGTAGCCTCCCTAGGTCGTAAGGGGTTGGGCGCTCTAGTTTTTACATAGGTTGCAAGTAGCAGATAGTTATCCTTAGTGTGGCCATTTACTTGGCACCAGATGCACCACTTGTCAGGACTGGCTTCTGGTCCTCGCTCCTTGCGCAGATTCTGGATCTCCATGTGCATTGCTTCTAGCTGACCTTGTATCTGTTTCACACCTAGCTGTGTGTCATCCCTTAGGGCAGCTTGTAGTTTCATGGCTACTTCTATCGCTTTCTCTTGCGTGTCAATGGATTGATGACCCATACGTACCCAAATATGAGGTAGAAACATGGCAATGAACCACTCCATATGTTTTCTATCATCATACTCGAATCCCCCTTCTCTTATTGCTTTCTTTAACTGCTGGTCCACTTCGCACATAGATTCAGACAGTCCTTGCTTGATATCCTTTAGCTTGTTTACTATCTACGAGTAGGACTTAGGCTTCTTGAACTATTGTTTCAGCGTAGCCTTAATCTCATCGATATTTGCATTTACATTCTATCCAACATACCCCATATACTAATCTAGAGCCCTTCCCTCAAAGGCAAGGGATAGTTGGGCCCATTTTACGGTGTCACTTACTATGCTCTGTGTATTCCATACTGATCCCGTAACAAACCAGAATCTATCCATGTCCTCATCGCCCACACCCTTGAAGGTGGGTAGTTTCAAGTGCGCAACCATATTGTTTTCTGGTGGGGGTGGCAGAGAGTTTTTACCCCTATGAGGGCTCGACGGGGGCGTCGATGGATGATCAAACACAGTAAAATTTATTACTGGGCTATAAATATATCAATCCTATTCTTGGTTAGTTCTATAGTACTTAACACTGCGCTTAGTACCCTCATTCGGGTCGGAGCTCATTCACTGCATATTGCTATAGAAGATGTTTTTTTTCACACAACAAGATCTTTATTAGTAGCGGCAATGTTTTCAGGAACTTACCCCAAAATCCATTAAAGAATCATCGCTCTTCTTTACAATAGGACACCGATTGATCAATTGCAAATTCTATCACAAACCCTCCTACCACACTATCCACCCAATGGTCTACTATGCGGGTGATGGTGTTATCAGTCTTCTCGAGCTACATAATCTATTCAGGGGTCCACTGTGTAAGTCACTCATCTTTCCAGCACTTCTGGAATTCAACTAAGTTTGCAAGCCACTCCTGAAGTACGATCATAATTTTCACAAAGAATATTTTGTAGCTCTCTGTGAAAATATATTGGTTATTCCACTCTTCAACAGTCAAATTTTTACTGCGATTTTCTGCGAATTCCTTAACTTTATTTTCAAACGATTCATCGATTTCTTTCTTTTCAAGTTTCCAATATGGTCTTGGCATCCCCTGATCTCTCTCAAAATGCTCCTAGTCTCAGCAATGGAACCATTTTTTGGCTCGAGGGGTCCTAAACCAGTTTGGAGGTTAAGGTTTTCCAACAAACCCCTATACTACTGGCCCTTTTGGTAGTGAACTTCTTGCGTAGGCCAAAGTCTCACCTTGAGCACTATGGGAGGGTGCTAGAACCAGGTTTTCGCACCTAGAAAGAGAGCAGGTAAGCCAATCCATTCAATAATCACAAGATCTAGGCAGACAAAGATTGTTCACAAGACTTGTAATGGTTAATCAGTGCGCAGCATTAGTAGATCTAATTATCAGGCTTGCATCCACATGTGTTTAGCCAAGCAACAACATGAAATAAGATATCCACAGTAGACCAATCTGATCTCATATAAAATTAACATAACATAGATAAATGATAGCTTATAAACACAGATTATATATACTTGGAAATACATCTAACATATAATCCAGGTCCACATAAATAATAACCATACAGATCAAAAATATCAGATATCAGCAATACTCCGCATATATTTATCAAGAAGATCTCTTACATACCCAAGAATCCTGCCTACGCACATGGCCAGCAGGAGTCCTAACCCAATACCCCAATCCCAGATCTAACAGTCCACACTTAGTATCAATCTCTATTCATTCCTACTTCTCGACTCAAAAAAAGGTTTACTACTTATACTATTTTAGCCTATGCATCCAATGGTCCGCAAACCGTAGTTTCCAGACTCTTGGTTTTACCCTTGACCCGCTTACAATGCATCGGGGCTTTGACCTACCCCAAATCCCCTGCGCTAGACTAAATATATTCGAAAATATACAAAATGGACTAGATTTGCATCTTTTTAGGAGACCCTATTCCAACAAATTCATAGTATGATTTTATTGCATCAGAGTAAGTATTTTAGAATTTCATTGTGAGTTTATTAATTATGAACACATTCCAAGAGAATCAAATGAATTAGTTGATTCCTTAGAGAATTATGTATTGGATTGGCATAATTCACATTCTTTTTAATTTCATGCTTGACTGTACATTTCATTGTAAATTTTACATAAAAAACATCAAATACACAAAATATTTCCAAAAAATATTTGTATATTTTTTCAGTCTTTTACATACAGAAAATTCCCCGAACTTGGGTTTTTTATACAAAATGGCTTCATTGAGCCTCGCACTAACACCTTATGGATATCACTTATCCTCTACTCATGTTGCGATTGTTTCTCATGGTAACATATCATAGCTCTATCCAACCTCATAAGAGGCGCCAAAAATATCTTCGATACACACACTTTGTACTGATGCAAATGAATATATCTCTCTCTCAGGGGAAGAGGCGACACACCATTGCAAACCCCTTCAATATTCCTAGAAACCTCGTGAATAATATTTGTGTCATCTTTCTCTTTAGTGGTTTTCGCAGCCCCTACTTCTATTCCCACCCTAAGTAGTTGATCATCACACCTCACATGTCCAGAGATACCCGTAGGATGAATAGGTGCCACATCTATGTCATGAAAAGTATTCTATCAATTTTTTTCATCATAAACAAAAAAATTGCATAAAATTCAAAATTAAAAAATTAATTTTGTCACCGATTCATCTTCTTACCTAGTTTTCCCCACTATGTGCTTATTCTAAAAACCAACCCCATATCACATGAATATTTCATTCCAGCATACATATAGTTCTCAATCATGGTAATATGGCCTTGTAGCTAGTCAATGAAGTCATCATCAAAATATTGCATGATAGGTTTGCCTCATGTCCATGGTACTAAATTTTCCCACCTATCGTTCCTGGGCTCCATTCGACCTATTATCGCCAAACTCACCCTTGGCCTTAGAACATGCACTCTCTCTAGTATAAAGGAGATAATTAATGTGAGATACCCAAATTCTCTTTCACCCCGAGTCTTGAAATTTGTGAACTCATCTTTCACTTTATAGATGCCACTCTCACACCACATAAAAAAATGTATTTATAAGCAGTCTAACAGCCATACAATTTGAGCTTCGGTAGCCACATGTTGCCTTATAGCCGCTGCCAGTCGAACCCTCATCAATAGTAAAAACCTCAATGGTATTTCCATCTCCCCTTCAAATGGAATTTTGTTGCTAACCAGATGGTTTCTTAGTGTGTAATAGGTGGAGATCAAATCTAGGGTGGTCCTAGGATCTGCTCTCCCTGTTGTAAAATTTGTTGGTGCACCTCTACATGACAAGCCTGTGAGGAAATAAATGTCATCTCCCTCAATTAAGATCTCATGGTTGTCAATGTTGAACACTCTTTTATGTTAGTTCTACCACTGGATTATCTAACTCAAGATATCCTCTTAACCCCTCATTAGATAAATTATAACATATTTAAGAAAAACAAATCATCTCAAATGGCCAAGCATGATGGATAATTTAACATTTCCAATTCCTCTTGGTCATGGATCTTTCTTCCCAAAGTATCATTTTGATCAGCTAATTGTTGCACCATAGGAACCCTTAGTTAGTTGTTTCCAGTTGTGTAGCCCTGGAAAATGAGAAATTTGACTTCTCCTTGCACCTAAACAATTATCGTGGTCACCTTTTACCCCACAGGTCATGCTAACACATCCCATCAGCCTAGGAGACTATGCTATCTAGGAAAGACATCTAGGGTAAGCCTAGAAATTTAAAATAATCGATGAAAATACAAATTTAAGGAATCAAATGTTAGTTCAATATCATTGTTGTTACCAAGAACTAACGGGAAGTTGAATGGTTTCCCGATATGCTCACAATCACTCACAGAAGATCTACTCAATTTTCTCCTCCGAAGTGCTCTCACAAACTCAACCTAGTGAAAATGAGGACTTAATTTCCTTATCATAATAATACAGAAGTGTGACTCAACCTAAATTTCGTCATTTATGAGTGAATTTTCCTCCTTTTTGTTTCTAATACTCTCTGTAACTATTGTTTCAAATTCTTTTATATAATTTGATGTTGTTTTAAGGTTTTCTTTGTAAAATTGACCAGCATTGACTCTAAATGAGCATATTCGCTTTAGGGACTTTCACTTTCTCATTAAATGAAAAAAGCCCGAGTTACCTATTTTGGGCTCGTAAAACATCTACACAATAAATTTTAACGATTGATTTTCTCTCTTTTTCTCGCCCTTTAAAATGAAAATAATACTAAAATTTTCCTTCATTTGACTTGTTTAAAATTTTATAAATAATATATAGCTCACTTCGTTCCCTTCATACTTGTAAAAAAATTAGGTGGATATCTATTGAGCATAGGTTTATCACTTTATCTGGACTCAATGGACTACTTATAGAAAAGGACCTATTTTGGGTATACTATTAAACATTTTTCGCACTAATTCGTCAACCATGATAAAGGAGCCTATTGGATTCTTATTTAGAATCTTTTCATACTCTCTGAATATGAAAATACTGTCGATTTTACCTTTTATGGACTCGTTAAACCTTAACAGACTAGGAAAAATTGGAAAAAACAATGGTTACACTATCTATATTTTCAGGAAATTTGTGGCAACAGTATCTTGTCAATCCCTTGAACATGGCACCTTCTCAACATATTCCTCTTTTGTTTCAACTTCTTTGTGAATCCTATCCTTTTATGAGTCTTTCCCTCTTACCCATATATCTCTGCATCTTTGTCTTTAGCTCTTCCCAGTGTTCTTGAGTCCAATATGCCTGGTCTTCCTAGTGTCATGCCTTCTATTGTTTAAGGAATCAACCTACTCTCTACTCACTTTATCAACCATTCACTCATATGCCATTTTTACCCTGAATCAGATTGCCCCATTGTTCTAAAACATCTCCAAAGTCATTATTCTTGTCTTGTTTTGTCAATTAATGTAGTTATCTTCATTTCCTACCTTTGAAAGATCTCTTCCTTTCGACATCAACATCTTATCTAGGAAGTAGATAGATAAATACTTTAGTACCCTATAAATTGTCATCCTCAGTGGCATGTATCCTTGTGTTTTATCAGGGGTTTTCATCATTGGCTCCCTTTTGAATGATTCTAGGAATTTTTGACACATATATAACGTATTCACACTCTCTATACTATATTTTGCATCTTCTAGATAATCACCCTTATTGGTGTCCATCCTCACATTTGTTAATGATTTTATTCATTCACTTGTAATTAGAGGACTTCTCACATTTTCAACCTCAACTCCTATACTACATGTATAGAAATATGTTATTTTCAGAAGTGGAGACCAAGACCTTGGGTAGAGGATTACATCACTCAAAAAAATTTCCTCTCTCAGGCTGCAACTATTGTCTTCGGAGACAAATTATTTGATTGATCACACTATGAAAACAATCAAAATTTAGCCTATTTGTTGACACAACAGCCATACCTTATTTGGAAATCACTTTGATTTTTCTATTGGTAATGGGAATGACCGATTCAGGAAATATCTAAATATTTCGACATATATCATTTCTTTCATGTCTCCTTCAATTCCTCAACTCCAACACTCTCTCTCTTTAGATATATTATGAAAATTATTTGGGCCATCGTCTTCTTCTCTAATGTCACACTTTAGGGGGGAGTTTTTATACTCAAAACTACCTCCTCATCTGCTGAGATGAGAAGACTAACCTCGATTGGAAGAAAAACTACGTTACAGGCTTGTTTTCCATGGTAACAAATCTAAGGAACTAACATAAAGTGTGCTAACGCAATCCATCATCCCAACAGACTACCTTAAGCTAGGCATGAATGATTTATTTTCCTACAGTGCCACATTACTTGAATTTCATGAGCTCCCAGAGTAAAAAAGCCTAGTTAACTCACTCACACTCCATCTTTTAGTCAAGGTTGACTCTAAAAATCTAGAAAGATTCACCTCAAAACAACAAAAGAGAAGTATAAGAAAATGAACAAGGAAAGAGAAGCAAATTAGAGGAAACATATAACATTTGCCTAAATGGAAAGTGTGAAGGAAATGGAAAAAGTTGGGACTCCCATATCTTATATATCGGAGGCTAGGCCATAGTAATATGGATTAGAATTTGTGCACTCTTATGTTGTTGAGACATTTTTGAGAGAGAGAGAGGAGCTAGGAGATTAAGGAATAATTGTTGCAACAATCATTGTTGTAATCATTCTTCTTAGAGTTAATAATATAGAGCTACTATTGTTATATCCATGTCATGGCCACGATTCTTCCATTTTTTATATGTTGATCCAGTGAAAGACTAATACTTTGTTATTGATGCATTAAATTCTTATATGTTTTCATACATTAATGTATTAAATTTTTTAGGTTTAGATATGTGTGAAGATCACTTGTTGTCCATCTTATGTGCAAGTCTCAATCTAAGAATCGACTTGAGGATCCTCTCTCTATCATGCTAAAAGCTCTTGAAAATGTGTGCCAAGAACAATTAGGTAACTCCTCACCATTACTTTGTCAATTGTTAGTTAACATCACTATGCTTTAATATATCTTACTTCAACAATTTCGACTCCCTTGATCTGTCTCCTTAGGTTTGAGGAAACCTGAGAGGGTTTTCTGTCCACCACCCATGCATTAATCCCTATAAAAACCCCTACCTCAATTATACATTATATGATGAGGAACTTTAAAATTCCTTTAGTTATATGGGAGTGGTTTAGAGTCACTTCAATGAGCTATTAACTACCAATCATATAAAATGATGAAAGAATACTTTGAATACATTGAATTTTAAATATCCATTTTATAGACATATTACAATATATAGACATACCTATCCTTATCTCAACTACCTATTGTTGAATTTGGTTATCAACATTATGATTTAAATCCATCTCTATATTTTTTTATAAATAATTTTCAATTTTTTCTATTTTCTATTTAAGATAGTCCATGTCAACATTAAGATGAAAATTATTATTTACATCATTGTCTCTTGCATTTTTAATTACCAAACATTTTCATTTCTCCACATGGATCTTATGTTTAGCATTATGGAGAGCATGATATTAAGGGTAACTAAATTTATTTTAATGATATATTTTTATTCCCGTGATTTTTCAATCTACACTTGTTGAGAAAAAAGAAAAATTCCTCCAATAAGAACAAGCTCTAATGTAGAAAAATAATTCAAATATACAAAGGTTTAAAATTTTATAGCTAAAAGGAATTTGAGTATAAATTTTAGTTAAAAAATGCTATAGCCAAAAATACCTTCAACTTGAAATGAAATTTCAAGTATAATTTTATATCCCTTTACCTGAAAATTATTATTTACATTATCATCACTTGCATTTATAATTACCAAACATTTTCATTTCTCCACATGGATCTTATGTTTAGCATTATGGAGAGAATTATATTAAGCGCAATTAAATTTATTTTAATGATTCATTTCTATTCCCATTATTTTTCAATCTACACTTTTTGAGAAAAAAAAAAAAATTCCTCCAACCAGAACAAACTTTAATGTAAAAAAAATAATTCAAATATATAAAATTTTAAACATTTATAGCTAAAAATAAATTGAGTATAAATTTTAGTTAAAAAATGCTATAGCCCAAAACACTTTCAACCTGAAATGAAATTTCAAATATAATTTTATATCCTTTTACCTAAAAATTATTATTTACATTATCTTCACTTACATTTTTAATTACCAAACATTTTCATTTCTTCACTTGGATCTTATGTTTAGAATTATGGGGAGCATGATATTAAGCGCAATTAAATTTTCTTTTAATGATTCACTTTTATTCCCATTATTTTTCAATCTACACTTGTTGAGAAAAAAGAAAAATTCCTCGAACCAGAACAAACTTTAATGTAAAAAAAAATTCAAATATATAAAGGTTTAAACTTTTATAACTATAAAGGTTTAAACTTTTATAACTAAAAAGAAATTGAGTATAAATTTTAATTAAAAAATGCTATAGCGCAAAATGCCTTCAACCTGAAATGAAATTTCTAGTATAATTTTATATCTCTTTACCTAAAAACATTTGGAGGAGTATTTCAAAATTTAAAACTCTATATTTTCAAAATTATCCAGCGTAAATGAAATTGAATCAATAATTAAGACCCAAAAGAATGAAAAATAATCTCAAGCTCAAGAAAAATGTGGAATTATTTGAAAATGTGAATTAATATTTTGTACTATTAAGCACATCATAGGATGTTTCTATGGAATAATTTCCCTCTAAGTGGGATATTATTGCAATTAACTAGTTTTTGGAATTAGTGGTGGGCTTGGGAGATCAAAAAATGGTTAAACGAAAGGCCTTACGTAAGGAAGTGAACTTTTTAGGGCTCAAGCACTATGAACGAGGCCTCCGAACGTGAGACATGCCTCTTTCATGCCTTTGACCCCTGAAGTTGTATTTCAAGTTCCATTAGTTATTTTTGCATTAAATAGAATTGACCTGGGCCAAGCTATATCCAAGAGAGGAAAATGGGTCCTAATTCCAAAGTAAAAGGGAATTTGTGATGTTAGGAATTGATTCATAAAAAATTCATGTTAATAATAGATGTGTTTTTATCTATAATAATTCTACTATATATAAGTATTTTATTTAAAGGGATTACAAGAAATACTTATTATGTGTTTAATGTCTTACATGTGGGAATTGAAGCTAGTTAAGTGAGAATGATAATATTTATTTCAATCACTCAAGATAAACTATATATATACTAAGTTAATGAATTATTATACTTAACTGAAATCTATCCCATATTTGAAGTTAAAAATATGTAATTTTATTTAATGAATTATTACTTTTATTTTCATTTTTGTTGTTATTTATGAAATGAAAATATTATTAATCTACCACAAAATTGTAGCTTCATGGTCTTGGTTTTCCCTCATTTGCTACTTGGGGAATGACAGAGTAGTGACAAGACCTCCAGATTTTAACTTTCTAAATTACGTAATAAAAAAGCAAGTCCAAAACTGACAATGTTCTAATCCATAAATATATGCTTTCTAACCAACTCTTCCAAGTAAACGAAAAATAATGAGGCCAAAAGAACTATTGAAACTTGTATCAATGTAGCATAAGGCTTGTAATATCTCAAAAGCTCCACCTCAATTGGTTATTTTCCATGATTATAAGAGCTTCCTAGTTATAGAGGGAGACTTGTGTAGTCTTTGATTCCTTGCAAGTGAAGATCTATATGCATGATATAAATTTGTATCATATCTGACGTTAATATGATTTCCTACTTAGATTCATTCATATCTATTAGAATCCATGCTAATAGAGAATTCACATTCCAGTCTAAATCAATTGTGTGAATGTATTAATTGTGCCAACCCTTGGCGTGACTCAAAATCTCCTTGATGTCCATGTTTGATAATCCCTTACAGTTGTGATTTCCTACCTTGCTTCATCAAGTTACTCCTATATGTATTGTGATGCTTCCTCATGATAATGGTGTGCAGAGGATTTTTCTCATTGATAAGTGCATGATTTTCCTTGATTATTATAATATAGTCACCCTCGACAATAGAATTCTCAATATTGTGGAATTATGATAACTATATATCTCAAGAGCATTGAACCTCTATGTGTGATGAAAAATAAGCTTAAGACTAAGAAAAGAGGCCAAGGCCAGAGCAAGTTTCTTAAGTTTAACTAGTAGAGAGACCTAATTGATAATAGAGAGAAACGCCATGAATGTATCCAAATATTTGACGGTAAACTTATTCATAGATGAAGGTGAAAAGAACATAGAAAATCCTCTAAATTATGAATAAGTTTTAGGAAACACTCTCAACACTCAATTATGTCCCTCTACATAAAAAATTAATAGTAGAGTATCCTTAACGATAATGAGTTACGAGTTTCTTCCTTATCACCCTCAATATTATATCAACATAATCTCCTACATCATGACACGTGCTAGTTTCATTAATTGGTTTCTTAATTCCAATCTCCTACTGCATGACACATGCTAGTTTCATTAATTGGTTTCTTAATTCCATCAGTACCATGCCTCGATAGGTTGGTAAGGACGGTTCCCATAGAACTCTCCAAATTTTGAATGCCATCAACCACTAAAACCACAATTATTATCATTATTTTGTGAGTCATTTCATAGTGATTACAAAGATATTGAGGGTGGTATGGTGATCATATAGAATATATCACTACACATCCACGTCCTTGCATATACACGCTTTTAATGAAAAAGCTACCATGTGCCCTCTCTCATGGAGCATCCCATCACCCTGTCCAAATAATGAATTATTATAGTCAACTTAAATATATCTAAATATTTAAAAATATTTAAACTAATTTAATTATTAATAATAATAATAATAAAAAAAATCCATCTCTATATATAAAATAACTCACTAAAACATTAAAAATTAAAAAATATATTTTTTTTAATATATTATTTTTAAACTATTATATAATATTAAAAAATTTATATTTTTAAGATAAATATTAAACCAACAACACCCCACATCATCATAAAAAATAATATTTCTCATGTAATTACCTTAAGAAATAGGAAACATGTTAATCAATACTAACACCAAAACATCTAATCAATACTAACACTCCGAAAACATCTCAACATCTCATATTAATAAAGAATAAATTTAAAATATTTATAAATTATTAATAAATAATATTATGAATAATAATAATCATAATAAATATTAAATCATTCCATTGTGATTATGTGAAGTTTCAATCATTTTTTATTATTAGTAATTATATACATTAAATCTATAATAAATATCAATAAAATTAAAATACTTATCTTATATTACATTTTAAGTTAATAAAATAAAATAAATAAATAAATAAAATTCATAAATATTAAACTAACTCATAACTTTACTTAAAATTATTATTATAATTATTTATAACAATAATTAATATGCTAATTATATAAATATAATAATATTTTAATCATGAATACTTTATTTTATTCTCAATATTCTTAATTTGTAATTAAATTTTGTTACAATACCATGAATTATTCATACTCCATGTTCAAAAATAATAACTCATGTTTATATGGTATTTTTTAATTAATTAATATAATTAAAAATGATCGAAAAATGATAACTAGTTTTGAAATAATGTTCAACCTTTTATTTCTAAGTGCTATTAAAAATATTTTAAGGTTAAAATATCTACTATATACTTAATAATTATTTATAATTAAATCAAAATTTAGAAAACTCTATATTAAAATAAAAATATTAAACTAATTACAAATAAAATAATATTTTAAATATTTAACTATTTTAATAATTTAAAGAATTTAATATAATAAAAAAATTTATTACATTTAATGAGTAAAATATAGGAACATAACAATATAAAATTTCATTGCATTTACATTTACCCCATTCACTTAGTAAAACATAAGCTCGTGAACTTTAAAATGTTTTTTTTTTTTCTTATTCTTATTTTAGTTTTATTTAAAAAACTATTATGGTATGCTTTTATTATTATTATTACTACTTTTGTTTTATTTAAAAATATATTATTGTTAGTCATGAAATTTAGTGGGAGATGTCACAAAGAAAAAAAAATTTCACTCACTATACAATTGGAAAACAATTATTCTTCTCTGTAGAGAAAAATAATCTCAGTTTGAACAAGGAAACTAAGAGGGAAAGAGGGAAAAAGCCAAAGACCACCTAGAGACTTGAACGTGGTCGGAGAAGGTCCAACTAAGGAAAAAAATATTGATTCCTTAAGAAAAATGTTCTTTGGAAAAGGAAAGAAAGAAATGGATTTCTGAGCTGGTTGGCCAGGACGCTACCACAGAAAGGGATTACAGAGGTGGTTCTATTAGGCCTTTAAAGTCTAATATCGACTTAGGCAAACCTCATATGGTCAGAAGATTTTAGGTGAAATGGTCTGCCTTATTAGGCCTTTAAAGTCTAAATATGAACTTAGATAGACCTCATATGGTTAGAAGATTCTAGGTGGATTGGTTGTGGTCCCTATCAAATAATCATTTTGAGAGTGAAAACTTCTTACTTGTTGAGAGGAGTGACCTTTCTTCCGTGTTAATTCAGTGGGAACCTAATCTAAACAGAGTTTTAAGTTATTTTGTGAAAATATTTATGTGTCTCTTGCACATATGGATGAACATAATATTGTGCAAATGTTCTGTTAATATTGTAGTAGCGTTCATGATAAAGAGTAATAAATATTTGTTAAGAAATCTGTACGAAAGGGTTGGAACACGTAAAGGTGAAACCTTAGGGGTGGAACACGTATTACACAAAAAATAATTCAGTCGAGACTGATATAGCATGATAACTGAAATTTTTGTATAATATGATTCAAAATTCCGCTACATCATCTGTTGTGTATTTTTATATTTCATTTGAAAATCTATCCGTGCACGAATGAGAGAAAAACTAATAATAGTAGGTTTTGGGTATGATCCTATAAGACAATTGGGTTGGGTTAGATTCCGAGGAGAGTCAATGGAGTTGACACCTCAAAATCAGTCCCTAATTCTTTAGAGTAATATTTGCTGGGAAATAATAAGATTCACTAGGAAATATTACTATTCAATAGAAGCTACCTATAATTCTTTACATATGCTGGAGAAGCGAAACAACACCATAGATACTTACTATACTTGGAAAAAATTCGCTAACTAGAATTGTTAATTTTACACAAAATGTAAAGAAGAATCAAAATAGAGACTTAACCCCATGAAACAAAAAAGGTCACAATCTTCCTATATCATTGACACACTCATTTGTTAAATGGTGTGGAATATGGGAAAAGTCATACAACGAGATATGATAGGAACTGAAGAATCATACTGAAAATTATAAGTATTAATATTAAGTATAAAGACTGATTAAAACCTCTTAACTAATATACTATTAGAAATTATGAGAGAGCAGAGATGCACAATATTCACACACAAATGATCAATTTCTATATATTTAAATAAACAAAGATACATCAAATATATAGTTGAACTAATTCTAATCTTAGAGATAAGTTGAGAGAATCTCTCAACTTCCTCAACAACCCAATCCAAACTAAGTAAGCATAATAATTGAGGCATTATCTCAAACACCCCCCCTTAATGCCTACATTACAGAAATGGAGAACACACTAATTTAATACAAACATTTCTCTGTCCTGGTCTTCATTAACATTTGTACCCACTCTAAGATCTCATAGAAAATGCTCTTTTCTCCACCATTTTCGAGCTACCATTCAACCCATTTAAAATATGTTTGTTTCTGACCAGCAATGTTATATTTGTAAGATCAAAGATTCTTGACACCCTCGAAGAAGAGTCTTGACACTGAACTATCCTATGGAAATATTTCCATCTGTGAAATAACCCCGAAGAATAAATTTCAACAGTATATAGGAAAATATTCTGGATACAGAATATGATCAGCGATCAATCCTACAAAGTGACCTTTACACAAATAGATCTCACACTGTACCCTATAGTTGATGCTCTTGAAGCCCGAAGCACAACAAGACCCATCAACGTATAACAAATTCACATAATCAAATTACTCAATTGTTCTCTCGGCACCGAAGAACATTGAGAATGACTAATTTAAATAATGCAAATCTATTCAATAATTGGGTTCTTCTTCAATAATTTACAAACAAACAACTTAAAACAATAAAAAATAAAAAATTTTACATAAAACTCTGATGAATCCCATCTTGCACCACACAGCTACACGATCTCTGTCACGGTCTCAATTTTTCATGCAGCACTAGGAGCTGCTCTCACGAGCGAGCATAAATCGCGTTCTGCAGCGTGGTGGCAGGCCACTTGGCTAGGGCACCGGCTCCGTGGATGGTGCGGGGTGGAATCTGCAAAGGTCATGCAAGTAACAAATACAAAGCCCCTTCCTTTCTGCACAACGAGTTGTTCAGAAAGTGCTTTCCCTTCGTACGGTCCCTTTGTCCCTCAGAGCAAAGAGGCTTATAGTACGGGCCTACTTCCAACCGTGTGTTGTGCGTCTTTCGTGGAGCGAGCGAATGATGGCTGATAGTCCGCCATACACGCTGGGTATAATACCAGAGTCTTCCATTATAAACAAAGATTTTATTCAACGGAAATCCCTACATATTGATGAGCACGGCTACGACTAGGATATCGATCATACCATATCATGCCATCTAAAATCCCTTTTCCGAGATGAATGTAGCAGTTCAAAATTTAGAAGAATTATCTACAGAGAGAATGGTAGGAAGCACTATCTACAGAGTGGTAGGGCTAGTTCCACGGGAAGATTCACCAGCAACATACCGAGTTTATGATCCATATTAAATTGACAGAGATCTATTAAATTGACAGAGATCAAAATCGCCTACGCAGGTTGCCTCCAGCTAATCACGGTAAGCGTCCTCTCCTTTTATGCAAGGTCTCCAAACCTACATGCAAATCTGTAATCAACAAAGGCTCATTTACGCCCAGATGGCAATTTTCATGAACTGCAACGAACAACGTTCCACCAATTTTCTTCTTTACACCGTATACTGTTGAGGAATAAAAAATCAATCCACACAGAAACTTACACAATCTCTAACTAAAAAAAAATCTTCTACATTCACACGAACTAGTCCTAGAATTACGATTTATGGGGGCACTCCTGTGAGGGATTAAGCCTAGCTATGCTCTGATACCATATTAGAAATTATGAGAGAGCAGAGATGCACAATATTCACACACAAACAATCAATTTCTATATATTTAAATAAACAAAGATACATCAAATATATAGTTGAACTAATTCTAATCTTAGAGAGAGAAGTTGAGAGAATCTCTCAACTTCCTCAACAACCCAATCCAAACTAAGTAAGCATAATAATTGAGGCATTATGTCAAACATATACATAATTAATTAAACTTTTCAACTAAATACTTCGGAATAAACCATACCATGCAATATTATTTTTTCTATGACTCCGAAGGAAAAACTACAAGGAAAACGAGATTATGTCAAACAACCATGCAAAAACAGCCCGACCCTTTCAAATGAATTCTTTACCTAGGCTTGGACATGTAAAATTAAAGTGAAAGATACTTCTCACCCTATCTTGCACTAACCTAGCTACCAAAAATAGTTCTTTCTTTGAATAAAGAATTTCTATAGAAGTATATACTATTCCAGACTACTGTAACTACATCATGTATTTAACCCACATAGCTACCATCCAAGCAAAAACCGAGATGCGAGAGTATCATATAGACTATTCATAGTAATAAGGAAGTTTCATAAACAAAATTCCTCCAATTAGTTGAATAACACACTAACGAAAACTTGTATTTCATTAATACACGGGAGGACAAGTAAGTTTTTTTTAATGTTGAAATATTTAAATGGATTCAGACGATGCAATCATAAAATAACATAAATCTTGAGTAGCAAGCTTCTGGATGATCTATGCTTTGAACTAAATAAAGATAAATCCGGATAATCTATACTTTGAACTAAATAAAGATAAATCCGGATAATCTATACTTTGAACTAAATAAGGAGAAATTTGGCCGACCGTGCTCAAGGGTGGCTCGTAGTACCATAAACATTAAATATAAAACTTTACATAGGTCAAGAATTTGTGGTTGAGGGTGAAAACCTTCCGAAACCCTCCTACCCCCTCAGAAACCCTACGACCAATTCACAAAGAAACATAACACAAGTACTCTCTGAGAAATTCTAGGAGCAATTTACAAATAAACATAATATAATTATTTGGAACATGGAACATAAAACATAGCAGCCAAAACTTTAAGGATGGAAGTTTATCTTAAAGTTTAAAAACTTTGGCAAATCTTACTAGTTCCTATTATGAAAAATGTAAAAATTTTGGTAATATTTTTGTAAAAATATTTATATTTTAAATGAAATTTGGCAAATTTTGACATGTAAAAAATTTGGTGATATTTTTGTAGAAATATTTATATTTCAAATGATTTTATATTAGTCTATATAAAAATTTGGCAAATTTTAACTAATCTTTTTTTTTTTTAAACATGGAAAACTAACCCACCTGCCAATATTAACCCACAAAATTTTCCTACCAAATTAAGCCAAATCAAATCTAAAATTCGCAAGTTCACTTCGATACTTGAATTAGTACGTTGTAATTCCATTCAGTATGGGTTTGCGAAGAAATTTGATAAAAAAAATTCAAATCGCCTCATTTTTTCACCGTTTGGCCATTTGAAAATGTTCATGCTAAGAACAATACTTCGTCCTCGTGCAGACGATGAACAATACTAAGGGAAATCTCCTTAGGCAGTGGCGCCAGTTCATGGTATACGAGGCAAAAAGATAATGAACAATGTGGATGGATCTTCAAGTTCAAATAATCATCAACCACTTTTAGTAATGGCTGTTAATTTCAATGATATATGATGTTATCAATTTCGGTTATGTTTTTTTTATTTTTATATTAAAAATAAAAATAAAAAGTATTTTAATAAAAAAATAAATTTAAAATATTATTTTAGTTTTTATTCCGAGGATTTTGTTTTATATAGAGGATTTTATACACATTATTTTGTAAATTGGAGTAATAAATTTTCAAATATTTTTGGTCTATTTTTTAAAATTTTAATATCTTTTTATAAAGTATTATTGAGTATTGAGTATTCTAAATGATTTTCAATTATGTATTTGTTATAAGATTAGTAAAAATCTAATTTTTTTCTTTTCAAAATTTTGTTGAGAAAATTGATTACATGGTTTTAGATTTTAGGTTGTTTAGACAATCTTTACAATATTGAGATCTATTTTATTTAAATAATTTTTTATCTATATTTTTATTATATGAAATTAACTCATAATGTATTGCTAGAAAACAACCTCATTAACTATAATATATTGATTGACCAACAACTAAAAAGGTGACCTCTCATTCCATGTGTCACTTGAGAAAAGGTTTATCTCTCATAAGGCATTAATTTGTATTGATCTTGATATCCATCATTACAAACAATTTTACGAGAATTTTTAAAACTTCCAATATCAAGATTTTTAATTTCAATGGTTTAAAATTTTAAAAATTCATGTTTTTTAAAATAATTATAACATATATACTCCCCAATTTTTTCCATATTGAATTATACTCCACAATTTTTTCCATATTGAATTTTGAATAATTGAATAGAAAAAGAGGTAAAGATCAGTTGTATTTCCCAACATTTTCCTTAGAGTAAGCATGGATCGAATGACTCCCTTCCCGCGCTCTGGAGGGTGGGGTTTACCTCTAACTGCCTCGATCCTTCGTAGCTGTGGATCTTTCACCTAGTTAATGAGAGTCGTGGATTGAAACCTGGCATATCTCAAAGAACATTACCACTTGCCAGACAGAACGAGAGCCTGTCGGTACACGAATTATTACACATATATAAATGTAATAAGTGTATTAATCATATTTACCCAGGGTGAAATATAAGTCCAACACATATTGATGCCAAAACTCTCGAAACATTGAACATAGCTTTATGACAGCAAACCATAGCTCACATGGAATTTATGAAAGCTCCAATTCATATGTGCTACGGTATATGTCGTGGGACGTCTGGCTTATCGATGAAGTGGTTCCCGTTGTCGGAATGTTGTGGGTTCACATCTTCTCGGATTTGGTTCATCCTCCATTTCGTTTTCTTCATTTGATGGATAGGGGTTCACTTACTACTTCTACTATAAGGGACCACCCTGATATGTATATGTTTTCATTCCTCTCCATGCGATTTTCCAATGTGCAATTGTGGGATTTTTTTAGACATTATCAACGACTTTCTACTTGATTATGACTCTCATGATGGGTATGTTTTGCCAATTCACATTATTATTGGTTTTAAGAGCAATGTTGCATATTTGGAAGTGATTACCCTTCACTTTCTTATGCCGTATTATGCACTCGTTTTTATTTATCATAATATAAAATGTTTTTTTCTTTCTAAAAAAAAAAAGAAATTTATGAAAGCGAACTGAAAAATATTTCACAATCTGTACTACAATTATGAGGAAAAAAATAAGGTATATTACATATTCACGTGGTGGAAATGAAAAACAATGAAACAGGGGCGCTAGTGTTTTTTCCACTTTTGCACATGCAGTAAATGTTGTAACGTGAAGCAATGAAATCCCTAATGCTACGATAACGACGATACAAGGGTACGATACTGTTTTGCACCATTTTCGAAAATACGAGAAATATACTGCAAAACAGTATCACTCCCACAGATGGAAAGGAAGCAAGGATACGGAATGTGAGGTCTAGGGGGAAATAAATTAAGGTGTCGAAAAACATTAGAGCGCATTCTAATGGAGTGATTGTTAGAAATATGTTGACAATTTTCACGCCACTTTCATGTTCCACACTTGTCAGCTCTCGTAGTCATAGCAGTTACTAAGATATAGTTTTTGGAGCGTTGTGAGCTGCCCCAGTCTTGGTATGCTCCTGAGTTCATGGCATCCCCCAACTTCTAGATGTATAAGCTTTGTGAGCTGACCCAACCCCGGTATTTTTTTTAGCCTTCCACCATTAGAAACACCCAATTACTCCAAGGAAGTAAAATATTCCACACCTGCAAGCTCTCGTATCTCACGGCACCCCGCAGATTCACTACAACTCTGAAAATCCTCAGAAATAACAGCTGCGACATCCTTTTCTGTCACCTATTTTCCTAAATATAAGTTTTGAAATGTTGCATAGCCTATTAATAGAACTCCTTTTTTCCTCCATTTTTTTAATAGCCATTATTTCTCTGTGTTCTCCCTCAAAACATCCTCAAGCATGAACATTGGTAAAGGGTCTACTTTGGAAAACTCTTTTCTCCGGTTACGCAGTACATTCACTGGTGCTACGATAAGGGAAGAATTCAAACCTATATTCGTGGGCTGCATATTAGTACATATAAGATTTATAACTTACAACGTCTTCCGAAGTCCCATGCTATGTGTCGAAATGTAACTAAGATCCTTGTCTGGACTCTCAAGAACTCATATTGCTTACTGATTGAATACAATTTTTCCACATGAAGCATATGCCAACAGTCCGGTGAGGTTTAAATATACATGAGATAGATGTAGTATTACCGAGTAACTGATTTTCCTTGGTCCATGTTTTTTCTTCACATTCATTGGTTGATCCCTTTTAACCTTACTTACCGAACTAATCTCATAAAATAAATAAATAAATAATAATAATAATTTAAAGTAATAATAATTTTATTCAAAACTTTAATGAAAATTCATTAAATCTTTCTCCGTAATTTCCAACACAAATTTCTCTGCTACATGGAATATTAATTTCTTTCTCTAAAATGGTTTAAAAATAATGATGATCAAAGTCCATCAAATTTATTATTATTGCAAACTACAAAAACATGTAAAAGTAAACCTAAATAGATCTATGTAAACTTGGAAATGTAAATGCCATCTACAAACATCGAGACCACTCCTAAAGGTTTTTTTTTTAGATATCTATAAACTTCTAAAGATTCTTGTTGAAATACAACAATAATGATATCAATTTAAGATTGAAATATGTATTTAGATCATTTACTTCATTCTCATTTTGTATTATAGTTAAATAAATGTTACATATAAAAGAGACACTTTTAAAGTCATAAAATACTGGAATAAAAGTAACTAAGAATCATAATATTTCAAAGGAGAACGATTCAATCATTAAATGCCAAAAAGTTAAAACATAGTTTAGGACCTAAGTGCTTATACAAAATGCTAATAGAAATGAAAATTTTATGATCTTAAGATGTGTAGGTCATCTCATCTCCATCATCATCATCAACATCAGTATATTGACTTATGAGAGAGAGATTATCTCTACTAGTACTCTTATGTGGAACATCTCTAAGTAAGACATCATTCTCATTGATGTCATGTGTGGATGTAGAAGATGATCCCACAATTGGTGCTTGTGATGTTGGAGTAGATGCACTGAAAATAGGGGGAACCTCTCATACTATATTTGAAGTTGTTTTCTTCCTCTGTAAATTTTTCAATCATAAGTGTAAATTCCAATGAAGGCTAGCCAAATTTGAGAATTTTCTAGCTCCTAAATGGTTTATTTTCTTGCTATGGATGAACTCATGAGTGCTCAAACTCTTTTCACATGTTGGTGCACTAGTGACCTATTTTTTTACATGAAAATAGTGTCAGATTAGTATAAAAATTTAAATGGAATAAAATTCAAATGTACATAAAAGAGTATAAATAATTATGATGCATACATACATCACTCAACACCCTCATCGCAAATTTTTACAGTTGAGGTGTCTCATATCCATGGAGAAATCACCATTGAGCAGGGGTGACCTCTTGATGGTGCATAACTTGTATTGCCCTAGTTGTAGTGAAAGCATGACCGATCCCTTGCCTATATGATATTGATTGTATTCGTATTTGATAATGTATATCGTGATCAGGATGCATCCTCTCCATGGAATTATAAAATCCTTCCATGATATCTCTGTCCTTTGGAACATGATAGTAATTAGGTGCCAGAAAAAGCCCTACAACATGTAATGGCGTATGGAACATACACACCCTTTTTTCCATAATTTTCCATATTGGTTTATATATTGACCTACCATTCTTACATATAAATGATATGTGTTCTCTTACTCTATCCATTCTCTCATATACAAAACCCATGCATGCAACATTAGAATCAATCGTCCTCAAAATGTTTACAATAGGCTGACAAGTAGAGATGACTTTTTTTTGCACATGACCAAAAAATTTCATTGAAGATTGTTTTCTATACTATTTTACCACCTTTGGACCTTGATAAAAGAGATTTCACCCACTCTTCATTACATACAAATGACCTTAATGAATTTTTTTGCTCTACCGCCCTTTGTAGTGCAATAAAATGTGTGGCAAACCTAGTTTCGTTTGGTCTTAGTAGATTCCTCATTTTGTGTTTTCTAAATATACTCAAACTCAATCGGTGGTTAAGAATGAATTTGACCATTTGTCTTGCTTGAGATATATGTACTTGAACCCAACCTATTTTACCAATGTCATGAAGGGCTAGATCAATACAATGTGTTGTACAAGGTGTCCAAAACAACTTAGGGAAATTCTCCATCAATAACTCAACATCACGAACACAATTGGATGTGTGATGAGTGACAACATGGACTACATTGTCCTCTCCTATAGATAGTATGGCATCCCTCATTATCTCAAATAAATATTCAACAGTCTTTGTTCTGTCCATACAATCAATAGTAGACAAATGGATAAATCCCTAAGGGAAACAATCAAATGTTTTCACAAGAGGTCTAGACTGAAAATCAGTCCAACCATCACTAACCAGAGTACATCTAGAAATGACCCATGAATCCCTTATTATTTGAACTCTTTCCTCTATTCTTGGTTTGCTCCTCTCAATTCCTTTAGTCCTAAGACTTTCATAGCTTGGAAGAACATATGAGGGACAACAATGGCCAATGTTTTTTAACATATCATGAAATAATGGGATATTTATAGTGTTTAAAGATATATTACAAGCAATGAAAAAGTCATAAAATGCATCATCTACCTCATTTCGCTCCAATGGATTCCAAGCTTTCTTCAATGGTTGTTGTGTCCGATCAACATCTGGTAAAGTAGGTTCTCTTTGTGATGCATATGGCATTGAAGATGTTCTAGATGCCACGAATGATGGGAAGGAGCTTGGTGTTGAATTAATAACATTTTCTCTTCCCATGAGTGTATCTTCTGTTCTTTGTTTTCTTGATTCTTGGACTACCTTTCCTTTCTTATGAGCATTGATCTCTTCACTTAAAATTTTCTTCACATCTTCCTCAATTTTTGTACATGCTACTACTCCTCGACTAATTCCACCTACAATCCCAAGCAAATGATCTCTTGCTCGAGTCAGTGATGTCCCACAAGTATTATTGCAGAACTTGCAATAAAATTTTCCATCATTTTTCCTTTCAAGATATTTCCATTCAGGGAGTTTTGATCTAGGTGCCATCAACGTTCTTTAGAGGATCTCCAAGTATCATTGTTGCGAAGAAAAAAAACATCCAGTTAAATTTAATTAACTCTATTTGTACTGATTTTGAGAAACATAATTTATCAAACTATAGAGAATACAAAGGATACAATGCATAAAAACCTAGTCATGATATTACCTATAATTGGATTAAAAACAAGGCTTTCTATATGAAGCGAGAACACATTAATTCCAAGGAATCTAGTAGAAAATTCCAAATATGACCATGATATACAATTTAAAAACTATTACAGGGGTGATAATTGGGTTGATACAGCAGAAAACGATATTTAATTTATTTACATGCATATTAACAAATAAGACCGAAATAATAATAATAATAATAATAATAATAAAATAATAGTTTCTATTTAATTTTCTGACCCAAAGGAAGAACTGGAATCCAAATTTATTGAATATGTATGAGTGCCTAAAATTTCTTGTGTAGTAAATTTATTGAATGTGTATTATTTCCTAACCTTTCTCACGTATTAAATTTATTGAATATGTATGAGTGCCTAACCTTCTTGTGTATTACCGAAAATGAACCCTGAATCCACCGTTGATCCATCTTTTTAATGAAATCCAGCTAGTGGTAATCACTATACTCCAACAAAATCCAATAATGTACCTGAACAATAGTGGTAATCACTGTACTCCAACCTGGTAATCATGCATATCATAAAAAATAATAATAAGAATAAAAATAAGTCTATTTTAAATATTTTCTCAATTTTTTTCCATGTCTTTTTTTATTGAGACATAATTCCATATTAGTTCTCATTACTTCTTGAAGGTTTCAATAAAAAATAAGATTACTTGGTAGACTAGTTTTATTGCAATTTAAAAAAAAATAGAACTTACAAATGTCTCTATCTTACATTAATATGGAAAAAAAAATAACAATTATAAACTCATAATTTTCTACCATACTTTAATATAAAAATGAACATGTAAATTTAGTTTATTGCTTTTATAGAAACCTCTAGCCAAAATTCACCATGCATACCAAACTTACTATACCATTTGTAACTACATAATATTTTACATGTAATTTATTATTTTATACCTAAATTTTGAAATGTAAATTTACTTATTCAAAACTGTAAACATACATTTACTACTATTTTATACAATTTATATGTAAATTTAATTATTATTTTATGAAAAATGTAGTTTTACTATTTGCAATTGTACTTGAACATAAAAATAACTTGTCAATTTACTTACTATTTTTTTCACAAGTGAAAAATTATCTTTAGGAAACTTCAATTTCTCATTTTATAATTTTTTGTGATATAGAAGTTACCATATTTCTTGGATGCAGAGCATCTAGCTAACGGGCTTAGTTCAGAGGTCATTTGGTCTCGTAAAAGGATAAAGGAAACAATACAAGAGAGGAAAGAAATTTTTGTTTATTTTTTTATTTTTTAATCTCTCTTTAACAAAGCAGTAACTCAGGAAATGAGAACAATTTAAAATTGTTTTGATTAGTTGCTCAGTCGAATTATTTCAGTATGTTAATTTACCATTTCCAGCAAAGTCAAAGAAATAGTTACAGCAATTATGTAACTAATAAATGTAACTGATAATAGTTAAATCAAACTGTTTTCAAACCATACAAAAGACATAAGCATGCATTGTAACAGGTTCGATGAGGAGAAGAAAAAGAGAGCATAATAAAATCTCTACAAACATCCATATCTGAATTGACATTACAGTCATTTTAAACAGTCCTTCCATTTTATTGAAATCGACTACTGTATGTAAACAAAATCATTTGCTTTTACAGAATCTGAGTCATTTCTATATTAGCATGAAACTAACGGCCTATAGGCAATCAATGTACAAAGTGCGATAACAAGAGGAACCACAGAAATTCGAAAGGCATTGAAACCCCGGAGTCTCGAAGCTAACAGCAGAGTGGAATATCATAGCAGCGAATGGGTAACAAGAAACACAACGACACAATAACACAGGTACTTATCCAAACTGGAACTGAATATTTAATAGTCAAACGAAACGAGTTTCTCTGCTAGTCATTAGACAATTACATAAGTTAAAATAAATACAGATTAAGATAAGTTCACACTGGCAGTTGGGTAGCATTGAGTTTCCAAAATGGGCCAGTAGTGGAGAAAATGTTATCAGAGCCGACTCCCCCTGTAGATTTCCAACAAAAACATGGGTTACATTTTAAAATTAAACAAAACGAGAAAGATAAATTGACAAGGTTGCAGGGTGAGGAAAGACGACTTACCTAGAGTGAAGATGGCATGCCGAGACATATCCCGAGTCAAGTTGCAGCCAACGAGGGTTCTCTTCTCACGAGGAGCGACAACCTTAGTAATAGAGGAAAGAGACAAAGCAAAAATAGCATAGAGTGAGGGCTTACCTTTCCATTGGTGAATAGAGCCGAAGCCACGAACCCCTAAGACCGCAACCTGCAACCAGAAATTGAAGACACAGCAAAGTAACTACATAAGTAATTGGATAGAGGAACATGAATGGGCATAGGCCCTAATAGTTAAAGAAAAGAACCACGACAACAATGTATGCATACAAGCAAGCCAATCATGGCTTCCACGAATGAATAAACCTCAAATAAATACAGAAACCAAATGACATCAAAATAGTAACATAGAAACAACCTTACCAACCAACGGAGTACAAGGTCGTGGCCATACCGGAGCCGAGCAATAGCAGCATTCCATCATGAAGGAAATACACAGATAAACAGCACAGAGAAACGGCGGAGAAAACCCTCACTCAGTCAAAAGAGAGGACTAACAATGCGAATGAGTAAAAACTAGGGTTACCAACTTTACCAAAGGCGGGAGTGTGTTTATCGAGGCAAGGAAAGATGTCCATCTGAAAGTAAATGCGAGTACAACACACTTGATTTACCATACAACAAATATCCATTTATCTGTAACCCAAATCACCGAAATCACAAATATAATCATCCAAAAAATCATTCATTAAATTATTACCAATGCAATCATAATACATTGTATTGTGAATTAATATAAGGGTAAGGTTAACGAGGGGTTGGGCCCATCAAGTGGTATCAGAGCGTTGTTAAATTTGACAAAAATGGAAGTTGGAAGGCGAGGTCGTGGAAGAGGTATACACAGAGTAGTAGATGAGGGACTGAGGGAAGAGATCCGAATCCTAAACGCCCGATTAGCAGCAGTAGAAGCAGGGAGAAGAAGGGATCTTGATGGAGGGGATGACAATGATGAAGAACTTGCAGAGACAATAGATGGATCAGATGGAGAAGGACCTGAACTTAAAATTCTAAGGCCAGTCTTACTATCCAATAATAAGCCAATGCACGAGCTTTCAAATTATGATGGAATTTTGTCAGCATAAGTACTACTAGATTGGCTCAGTGAGCTAAATAAGTACTTTGACTATGAGGATATCAATGAATATAAAAAAGTTAAATTCGTTGCCACCAAGTTGAAAGGGCATGCATCCCTATGGTGGGAGAGTGTACAAGCAGAGAGGAAGAGGTTGAACAAGCAACCTATAAAAAAATGGACTAGGATGGAAGCTAAACTGAAGGGCAAGTTCTTACCAAAGGACTACCAGATTTCCATGTATAGGCAAGAACATAATCTAAAACAAAAGGGGATGACAGTAAAAGAGTACACTGAGGAATTATATCGGGTAAACCTGAAAGCCGGTTACATAGAAGACACACCAGAAAAAATAGCGAGATTCGTAAATGGATTAAGGTGGGAGATATTGGATGAGATAAGTATTCTTTCACCCAGAACTATAGATGAGGCCTATCAAAGTGCCTTGAAGGTGGAAGAGAAGATAAACAAAAAACAAAATTCCAGAAGAGGAGGTGGATCTGGCAGGGGAAGAGGTCGAGGTTTTGGCAAAGGTAACATTGTTAATGATGAAGGCAACAACTCGAAAACTTAAGAGGCAGCGGAGAAGGATAGTAACAAGCAAGGGGGAAGGCCATACCAGCGCAGGAGAGGTAGTGGCCGAGGTAGAGGAGCTGTTGTTCAGTGTTACAAGTGCCACAAGTGGGGGCACAAGTCCTTTGAATGTCCTGAAAGTGACCAGGCTGGAGCAAGAGGAGCATATGTTTCTCAGACAGAGGAAACAGAGGTACAACCTCAGGAAATAGAAAATGTGTCGGAGACAAGGGAAGCCCTGGTCTTGAATAAAGTGTTACTAAAACCAGCGAAGGAGACAACTGACCCAACTCAAAGGAAGGCGTTATTCCGGACAGTTTGCAAGTCACAAGGGACATGCTGCAAGATGATTATCGACATTGGAAGCACGGACAATCTAGTCGCCATAGAGATGGTGGAGAAGTTGGGTTTGAAGAGGCTGAAGCATCCCACACCTTACAAGGTGTCGTGGCTACAGAAAGGGCATCAACTGTTGGTTGATGAACAGTGTGAAGTTGAGTTCCACATTGGCAAATACAAGGATAAGGTTATTTGCGATATAATGCCAATGGATGTGTGTCACATACTGCTAGGGAGACCATGGCAGTATGACAGGAAGGTAGTGCATGATGGAAAGAAAAATTGTTACAAATTTGTCAAAGATGGGATTAAGCACATGCTTGTACCCATTAAGGAGGAAGAGACAACAGAAACAAGTGGAGTTAAAGCGTTACTGTTGGGGGGAAATAATTTCTGAAATAGATCGAAGACAATGAGATACATTATGCAGTGGTGAGGAGGCCAAAAACAATGCTATTGCACACAGAAATCTCAGATTTTCCTGAGGAAAATCAAGAAATACTTCAAGAATTCAGTGACATTGTAGTTGATGATTTACCAGATAAATTGCCTCCTAAGAGAAGTATTAGTCACCACATTGACTTTATACCTAAAGCCAGCCTACCAAACAAGGCAACGTACCGAATGAGTCCTAAAGATAATGAGGAAATCAAAAAACAGGTAAAAGAATTATTGGACAAGGGATTGATAAGGGAAAGCTTAAGCCCTTGTGCAGTTCCAACAGTTCTCGCTCCCAAGAAAGGAGGAGAATGGCGAATGTGCACAGATTCGAGAGAAATCAACAAAATTACCATACGGTATAGGTTTCCACTGCCACGGATGGATGATATGATGGACTGTCTAAGCGGGGCAGCATAATTTTCGAAAATCGATCTGAAGAGCGGTTACCACTAAATCCGGATCAGAGAAGGGGATGAATGGAAAACAACATTCAAGACTAATGAAGGGTTGTATGAGTGGCTGGTAATGCCATTCGGTTTGAGTAATGCCCCTAGTACTTTTATGCGCCTGATGAACGAAATGCTGAAAGAGTTCATTGGGAAGTTTGTGATTGTTTATCTTGATGATATATTAATTTTCAGCAAGACTGAAGAGGAACACTTTCGACATGTTCGGAGTGTGTTGGAGAAATTGCAGCAGAACAAGCTGCTGATAAATTTTAAAAAATGTACCTTTTTTCAAAAATAATTATTTTACCTGGGTTTTTTTATTGCAGAAAACGAGTTAAAGATGGACCCATAAAAATTTGCAACTATTATTAGCTAGCCATCCCTAAATGATAACAATTATGTAACTAATAAATGTAACTGATAACAGTTAAATCAAAATGTTTTCAAACCATACAAAAGATAGAAGCATGCATTGCAACAAGTTTGATGAGGAGAAGAAAAAGAGAGCATAATAAAAATATTTGCAAACGTCCATATTTGAATCAACATTACAATCATTTTAAAAAGTCCTTCCATTTTATTGAAATCGACTATTGTACGCAAACAAAATAATTTACTTTTACAGAATCTGAGTCATTTCTATATTAGCATGAAACTAATGGCCTGTAGGAAATCAATGTACAAAGTGTGATAACAAGAGGAACCACAAAAATCCGAAAGGAATTGAAACCCTAGAGTCTCAAAGATAACAACAGAGTGGAATATCATAGCTGCGAATGGGTAACAAGAAACACAACGGCGCAATAACAAAGGTACTTATCCAAACTAGAACTGAATATTTAATAGTCAAATGAAATGCGTTTCTCTGCTAGTCATTAGACAATTACATAAGTTAAAATAAATACAGATTAAGATAAGTTCACACCGCCAATTGGGTAGCGTCGAGTTTCCAAAACGGGCTAGTAGTGGAGAAAAGGTTATCAGAGGCAACTCCACCTCTATATGTCCAACGAAAACAGGGGTTAGATTTTAAAATTAAACAAAACAAGAAATATAAATTGACAAGGTTGTAGGGTGAGGAAAGTCGACTTACCTAGAGTGAAGATGGCGTGCCGAGACATATCCCGAGTCAAGTTGCAGTCAACAAGGGTTCTCTACTCACAAGGAGCAACAACCTTAGTAACAGAGGAAAGAGCCAAAGAAAAAATAGCATAGAGCGAGGGCTTACCTTGCCATTGGTGAATAGAGCCGAAGCCACGAACCCCTGAGACCGCAACCTGCAACCCAAAATTGAAGACACAAAAAAGTAACTATAGAAGTGATTGGATAGAGGAACAGGAATGGGCATAGGCCCTAATAGTTAAAGAAAATAACCACGAAAATAGTGTATGCATATAGGCGAGCCAATCATGGCTTCCACAGATGAATAAACCTCAAAAAAATGCAGAAACCAAATGACATCAAAATAGCAACAAAGAAATAACCTTACCAATCGACGGAGTAGAATTTCGTGGCCATACCAGAGCCGAGCAATAGAAGCATTACATCACAAAGGAAATACACAGATAAACAACATAGAGAAACGATGAAGAAAACCCTCACTCAGTCGAAACAGAGGACTAACAATGAGAATGAGTAAAAATTAGGGTTACCAAGTTTACCAAAGGTGAGAGTGTGTTTATCGAGGCAAGGACAGACGTCCATCCGAAATTAAATGCGAGTACAACACACTTAATTTACCATACAACAAATATCCATTTATCCGTAGGCCAAATCACCGAAATAAAAAATATAATCATCCAAAAAATCATTCATAAAATTATTACCAACACAATAATAATACATTATATTGTGAATTAATATAAGGGTAAGGTTAACATGGGCTCCTTCATCATTTCTATTCTTTTCTATAGGAGTTATGGATTTGCAACAATAGTAAAAGATTTTATATTTTTTTTCTAATATTGGATTTATCTTTTTTCTATTTTTTTCTTATTGGAGTTATCCATTTGAAATTGAAATTTGTCATTTTATAATTATTTGTAATATAGAATTTAGCTTTTTTCTATTCTTTTGTATCCTAGTTATGGATTTGCAACTAAGAATTGTCTTTCTATTTTGTTTTCTAATATTATAAATATATTTTTTCTATTTTTCTTCTTATTGGAGCGATCTATTTGAAACTAAAATTTGCCATTGTATAATTATTTGTAATATACAAGTTATTTGTTTTATATGATTTTGTATCATAGCTATGGATTTGCAACTAAGAATTGTTATTTTATATTTTTTTCTAATATTGAATTTATCATTTTTCCATTTTATTATAAAGATTATCTATTTGAAATTGACATTTGCCATTTTACCATTTTTTCAGTATAAAAGTTTTGATTTTTTATTTTTCTATATAGAAATTACATTTTATGATTTTTTAATATAAAAGTTATGATTTTTATTTTTGTATAGAAAAAATTCTGATTTGAACCTAATTTACTGTTTTACAATTTTTAAGAAAGTAAAAATTAATTTTTTTAATTGCAATTTATTATTTTATAAAAAAAATTAATATAAATTATTATTTTTAGTTTTTGTTTTTTTTTTTAAATATAAATTATTGGCTTTGGTAAAAATTACCAATTTTATAATAGATCCTCATATAGAAAATAAACCTCTTTTGTCATTTAAGAAAAATTATCAAAAAGAAATGATCTTTGCTTTAACTTATAAAAACTAACTGATCGTTGCATTAGCTTGTTTTTCATAGAAAATAACCTTCTTTTTTCATTTAAGAAAAATTATAAAAAAGAATTGATCGTTGCTTTAACTTATAAAAAAACGAATTGATGGTTGCATTAACTTGTTTTTCACTTAACATTGTTTCTTGCACACAAACAAAGACTCCATTTTATATCCATGTTTATTGTTATTTAGCTTTTAAATATTTTATATTAACTTGTTTTTCACCAAAACATTGTTTCAAGACTCCATTTTATATCCATATTTATTGTTATTTAACTTTAAATATTTTATATCCATATTTATTGTAAATATTATTGAAGTGTTTTTGGAAATGAAGGTGATAGATTCAAATTATTAATTTCTGAAATTTTATTATAGAAATTTATTGTTGGCTTATTCCTACTACTTGTACCTGCAGTGAACAATTATTCACATTATTTATGTTAAATTAACGGTAAGAAATTCATAAAATAAGTTTAACCAATTCGGCATCTAAATTGCCCAAGAGATGATTAAACTTAATTTTATTCTTTATAATTTATGGAATTGCGCAGGGATTAAACTTAGTTCTCTTTTCTGTAATTTATGGACCATTATGATACCCTTGTTCACAGATTGCGGTTGACCTTGCCATTTTCTCTGCTCAGGTGGAGGAACCAGGCACGATGCATCTTAAGTTGAGGGTTTGACGAAAGATGCATAGTAGGTTGAGAATTTGAAGGCAGATGCACACCCGTCGAACTGTAGCGAATTGGAATCCTTCGAATTATCCCAGTATTTATGATTTTTTTTGGCCGGTACAGACGAACCTATGGTTCAAACATTGAACGTTGTTGCAACGTCAGCGTCTTAAGGTGTCCTGGCACTCTTTCTCAATCACAATATTTTTCTTTCTTTCTTCACCAAGATCAGCATCATCGATGATCCTCTTGATTCTCTGTCCTCTCAATCTTTTACCAAGATCCAAAGCCAATCTTCTACCAACATCCAAAGTAAGAAGTTTGTCATTTGAAAATGAAAAATCATTATCAGAAGCGGACCTAGAGTGGCCTTCTATATTTGCAGCCTTATTATAGCCATATTCTAGTGAAGCTAGCGGATTATGGTCGTAGCAAAAAAGGGCCATTGTGAGTTAGTTATTTCTTTCATTTTTATTTCTCCAAAATTTCATGCTATGCACTTTTCACTTCACATGTGACATAACGAATTAGCTAACCCCCTTTCCCACACCAATGAAAAAGTAATTTTGAGCCACAAATATCCTTCTCACCTATAACAATATTTGCACTTTTTACATATTATCACTCCAAGTAATGGATGTTTTCAATAATCTGCTACATGTTATGCACTGAAAGTGTCACTCAGACTCTTATATGTACCTAATCCTAATAGGAGTTGTTTTTAGTGCGACTTTTTGAAGTTTCAGGTGCCCGAATCAGGTGAAATTTTTTGAGATAAAATCCTGGTTTTGGTTATTCAAACTGGTTTTTTTGACTCTATATATGGATTCAGCACCCTCAAAAACCTCTAGGGCACTTCAATTGTGCAAAGTTAGCAATCAAACATCTTTTTTCAATAAATTCCTGCAGGAATTTAGAGAAATTACACCGTAAAAGGTCACCATAAAAGCCTTCAAAAAGTCACACTAAAAACTACTCGATCCTAATATATCTTCACTAGAAAATTCTTCCTTGGTAATCATTTAAAAATCCACAACTTCATGATTTAAATACTCTTACTTGGTTGCATTACATAATTGTTCATATCAAGGATCCTGAACCCAATTTCTAGTATCTAACTAATCATCACTATTAATAAATTCTACACCATTCACAATCTCTGACAAGGGTTCAACGTTACATATTTCATTCAAAGATATTGTTCCCACATTAACATTCTGAATATCATCATTAGTCGTCTCCTTTCTACTGCATTCTTTCCTTATCCATTTCAAATGTCTTTGCATTTTATGAACCCTTTGAACATCATCTTCTTTAACTGTTCTGAATCAACTTCTTTTTTCTTTGGTTAGACCACAGTGATCATTTTCTATTGTCGCTACATAAATTTTATTTCTTGAGCAGTTATCAAGTTCATTGATTTCCTCGACATCATTAACACTAGGAAGCTTGAGGCCCATATTTGTTGCTTGTTTAGCGGTGGAAGCTAAGTACACAACTGCCCACTATTTGGAACCAAATGCATTTATTTTATTGATATCATTTTCTAATTCAAATAAATTATCCACTAAGTCCCCATCCTTATCCTCTATGCTTTCTCTTTTATCTTTATTACCATCTTCAATAGCCAAATTTTTAATAAGAAAGCTACTAGCTCCTTCGTCCAACACTGCTATGCGTTCCAAACAAAAAGTAAATATTCTTATTATAAGTGGCAAATTTATGGACACCAGAACTTCCATTTAAGTTGAAATGGAGACACATAGATTGACAGTCACCCCTTGGACTTACTAATTTTAATTAATTTTGTTTTACAATTCATATGTTTGTGTTCATATTACTGAAGAGATGAAATATCTTTTTAAGTAGCGTGCATATACTTCTGAAATTTTTCTCTTGGATTCAATGCATGATATCCTCGATCTCAATCCTTTTTGAGAATGCATGGGTTGGTCTAATCAGTTATGAAGTCAAATTTTTTTTAATACCCTTCTAGTTTCTTCAGTTATACGATTCTCAAGTCATTTATTTATGGTTGGATTATATAGTACAAATTTTTTGTAATACATAATAGAAGTATTCAAACACTTTTACCTAACTATTTCTACGTTGGTGTTTTGGATTGAAATCCCAATATCCTATTTCTTCGCAAAGGTTCTTCTTTTGTCCCAAAATGAATTTTGTAGAGTTATGGGTTTCTCTTTTCCATCAAAATAAATTTCATAGAGATAGTGGTTTTTCTATTATCACATTCTCTTATGTATTATTATCTCCGCTTCTTCAATTTAATAGTTTAAGAAAAATGGGATTTTATTTTCTTGAGATTTATAATTTAAATTTGATTAGACTCCTAACTGTACATATACTATACACATGATATTAATGACCTCGACCATTAGTAAAATTCTTCACGTGATTTCTTTCACTCCTGAAATCTTAAAATAAACAATTAATCTTTATCGAGATGATGATCTTTGTGCTTTCTTGTCAAAACTGACTAGATTAAATGATTTTAGGAAGTTTGCTGGAATACTTTGCTAAATTTATTGTCCCCATGCTATCCTTAATATTGATTAGCAAATATGGATCATATGAATAATATATACTTCCATATGAAATTTTATGCAATTGCTATAACATGGTTAGCTTGTTTGTCATCTATTGTTTTCATAGTTTGTGGTTGGAGATAAAAATTAATGAGTTTAAGTGCACGTAATATTTCTTTTATAGGTTACATTATAAAAATATTTTTTGTGAAGCCCAAAATAGAAGACACATGAAACTAAAGAGTTAGAATTCTCAGTGGATATGTTAGGATAGATAAAGTTGCTTTCTACGAATGATTTCATAGCCCATTTTCTTGGGAATTATGTCGTTTTTATATGTTTTATGCAGTGGTTAGGAGTCTGTTATTGAGTTTAAAATAAGTTATGAAATATTTTTGGAGTATCATGGATTCATGTTCAAAACCGCCGTTGAAATTAAATTTACCAAATAATTGTGGGAATTTACAGAGTTGACCCTACATTTATTTATTATATATGCAGTAAAATTGTGGACTAAGTTTTAAAAGCTATTAATCATGATATGTATCTAGCTCAAAGGGATTGGTCCACATTCCTATGTTTTAAAATGTTTAATCATGTGTCAAAAGAGTTAATTGTTGTGCTTCACTCTACATTATCAAAACTCTTGCGTGCTTTGGCCATATTTTGGGTGAAAAAAATTGTCCTCAAGTTGTCTAGTTAATTAGGAAAATCATCAGTTAGGAGCTTTTTCATTTTCTCTGAGATTTTATGAGATATTTTCTTACAATAAACATAAATTTGGAGGTTAATAGCTTTTCCTTGTCATCAACATGCACTGGCTCCTCTAGGGCTTGAGCACATATTCTAGGTGGATCTAATCAAGGCCTTTCTCTACTGTCCCTTAGTGGGATTTTCTATCTTAAAAGACTCTTATTATTGTATCTTAAATTTTTTTTTTCTTTGATGATATTTTTAACTCTATTTCATTGACCCTAGAGGATAAATATGTTTTTCTTTAAGGGTTTCACATGTACCTACAGTCCTACTATGTATTGTTTCTGACATAGGAGTCCCTTTGACCTATTTATGGTCATTTTTTGGACACGAATATAGTTATTATATCTTAGGAATCTCCATTTTGATCCTTTGAACCAATTTTTTTCGCCTTATATGGGAGGAGTTTCACATTTGTGATAGCTTAATTTTCCTCCTTGCTCTAAATCCCTCAGAAATTAGAATTTTACTTTGTCCTCCCATTTAGCTTTAGAAAATTTTAGTAATACAAATTTCAAGAATATTCCTTTCAATCACCACTCAGGGAATCCTTTGGGACAATTTTCCATAAAATGGCCTAAATTATGGTAGATTTTGTAGATGAAGGAGATATTTTTGTAGTATAGTATTTGGCTCTATCAAGATTCATCATTATTCATAATGACTACAACCAAAAAATAGTTGTAAATATAATGTTACAAAATATAGCACAAGTTAAACACATCCCTTGTTCATTTATGTTTTCCAATCCAAGGTATCTTCCTAGATAATTAATTAGCTTTTTGATAAACCCTTCTTCCCTTAATTAGGTTAACTTGGATGTTTTATACAAAATGGTTTCACTGAGCCTCGCACTAACACCCTATGGATATCACCTATCCTCTACTCTTGTTGAGCCTTTTTCTCATGGTAACATATCACAATTCTAGTCGGCCTCCTATGAGGCACCAAAAATCTCTCCAGTACACCCACTGTGTGCCACTGCAAAAGAACAGGTATCTTTCTCATGGGAAGAGGTGGCACACCAATGTGAAGACCTTCAAGGTTCCTAGAAACCTTGTGAAGACACTTTGTGTCATCTCCCTCTTGAGTGGTTGGTGTGGCCCCTGTTGCTACTCCATCCCCTCGTAGTTTATCATCATGACTTGCATGCTAAGGTATACCTGTATGATGAACATGTGCCACATCTTTCTCATGAAAAGTTTCATGTAATTTTTTTTTCACCCTAAACAAAAAGAATCCATACAATTCAAAAGTCAAAAAATACTTTTGTAGTTAATTTGTCTTCTTACCTAGTGGTCCCCGCTATGAGCCAAGTGGCAAGATAAACTCTGAATCCCATGAATAGTTCATCCAAGAAAATGGGAATTCCTCAATCATCAGAATTTGGCCTTGTAGCGAGTCAAATAAGTCATCATCAAAGTAGTGTCTGATAGGTCTGCCTCGTGTATGAGGTATTAACATTTCCCACATATATTTCCTAGGCTCCCTTGGACCTGCTATCACCAGACTCACCCTTGGACTAATAACTAACACTCTTTCTAGCATAAAGGAGATAATTAATGTGACATACCCAAATTCATTTTGAGCCTGAGTCTTGCAATATGTAAACTCTACTTTCACTTGACGGAGAGAACTCTCCCACCAGCTAAACACCTATGGTTGCAAGTAGTTTAACACCAGTAAATTTCTTCTTTTGTAACCACATGTTGGATCTTAACCCTCGGGAGTCGAGCTATCATCCATAATATAGGCCTTAATGGTCTTGCCATTGCCCTTTCCACTAGAATTTTTTTGCTCACTAGATGACTTCCTAGTGTGCAATAGGTTTGGATCAAATCTAAAGTGGTTTTAGGATCTGCTATCCCTCCTGTAAAATTTGTCAGCGCACCTCTACACAACATGTCGGTGAGGAAATAAATGTTATCTCTCTCAATTAAGAGATCATTGTCCTCAATATTGGATACCAGATAATGTTAATCCCTCTCCTAGATTATCCAACTCAAGAGATCATCTTGACCCTTTATTACATCAAGTCTATCATATTTAAGAAAATGACATCGTCTCAGAATGGCCAAGCATTTTGGATCATTTAGCATTTCAATTCCTCTTGGTCATGGACTCTTTCTCTAAAAAGGATCATTTTGATCAACTAATTCTTGCATCTTAGAAACCCTTATTTAGTTTTTACTAGTTGATTATTGAAT
Organism: Pinus albicaulis; assembly: GCA_034641835.2. Lineage (NCBI taxonomy): Eukaryota > Viridiplantae > Streptophyta > Pinopsida > Pinales > Pinaceae > Pinus > Pinus albicaulis. The sequence continues at coordinate 1,066,893,292 of CM076570.1, forward strand.
CATAGAAATACTTAGTGAGTTTTCTATAGTTATGTAGCCCTATAAATGGATAAATTTAACTTCTCCTTGCACCTGTCTAGTTAATGTGGTCAACTTTTACCCCATAGAGAAAGCTAAGACATCCCATCAGCCTAGGAGATCACGTTACCTGATCAAGACATCTAGGGAAAGCCTAAAAACTCAAAATAACCAGTGAAAATCAAAATTTAAGGAATTAAATGCTATCTTGGAATTAGGTCTCTTACCTAGAGCTGACGTGAAGTTGAATGGTTGCTCGATCTGCTCACAATCACTTGTGGAAATCTACTGTTTTTTCTCCTCCAAATTGCTCTCACCAACTCGACCTGGTGCAAATGAGGACCTAATTTCCTTCTTATAACACCATGGAGGTATGAATCAACCCAACTTTTGTCATTCATGTGTAATTTTTCCTCATTTTTTTTTTCTAATACTCCCCGTAACTATTTTTGCAAATTATTCTATATAATCTAATGTTGTTTTAAGTGATTTTTTGCAAAATTGACTAGCATTGACTAAGAATGAGCATATTATTTTTAGGTACCTTCGCTTGCTCAGTAAACAAAAAACCCTGAGCTAGGTGTTTTGGGCTAGTAAAAAATCTACGAAATTGATATGAGCAATTATTTTTCTCTCTTTTTCTCGCTCTTTAAACTGAAAATGATACTACAAGTTTTCTTTGTTTGACTTGTTTAAAATTTTATGAATAATATCAAGTTCACTTCTTTCCCCTAATACTCGTAACAAAATGAGATGGGAGTCTATTGAGCATATTTTTATCATTTTATCCCGACTCAATCAAATAATTATGGAAAAGGAATTGTGTTGAGTATACTATTAATCATTTGTCATACCCGGTCATCAACCATGAAAATGGAACCTCTTGGATTCGTGTTTACGATCTTTTTAGACTCTATAAATATGAAAAGAACATCGATTTTTCATTTTCTAGACTTGTTAAATATAGAAATATTAGAAATAAGTTGGACATAATGATGGTTACACTATCTGTATTTTGAAGGAGTTTTTGGGAGCAACATATTGTGAATCCCTTGAACATAGAACCTTATTAACATATTTCTCTTTTGTATCAGCTTCTATGTGAACCCTATCATTCTATGAGTTTTTGCATGATACCGGTAGGTCCTTGCATCTTTTGTCTTTCTCATCACGTTTTTCTTGAGTCTAATATGGTTGGTCTTCCTCACGTCGTGCCTTCTAATGTTCAAGGGATAAACCTACTCTATGCTTTGTATCAACAATTCACTCATATGCCATTTTTTCCATGACTGAATTTTATCCATTTTTTTAAACTATATCCAAAAGAATCCTCCTTGTCTCCTTTCACATCAATTGATGTAGGAATCTTCATTTCCTACCTTTCAAAGTATCTTCCTTTCAACATCAACATCTTATCCAGGAAGTATATAGAGAAACACTTCAGTAACATGGATCTTGTAGTCTTTAGTGGTAGGTATCCCTGTGTTTGATCAGGGGTTTCCATAACTGGATCCCTTTTCAGAGATTATATGGGTGTTCAACTCAAAGACATCTTTTAGACTATATTGTGCATCTTGGATACCATCACCCCTATTGGTGTCCATCCTCGTGTATGTTAAAAATTTTCATCATTGACTGGTAATCGGACGATTTCTCACATGTTCAACCTCAACTCCTATATTCACATGCGTAGAAAAATGTTATTTTTAGAAGTGGTGATCAAGACCTTGGTTAGAGGCTTAGATCACTCAGCCTTTTTTCCTCTTCCAAGCTACGAATATTATTTTAAGATAACACTGATCAAATTGATCACATTATGAAAAAAATCGACATTGTGCCCCCTAGTGGAACCGACATTGATACCTTCTTTGTAAATCACTCTAATTTTGATACTAATCATGGGAATTCCCGACTAAGGATATATATATATATATATATATATATATAATGGCATATGTTGTTTCTTTCAGGTCTCCTTTAGTTCCGCAACTCTGACACTCTCTCTCTTTAGTGACAATATGTAAAGTATTTGGGCAATCATCTTCTTCTCTAAAGTCACACTTTTGGGTGAATTTTTTATACCGTAAAATCTCTCCTCATCAGCTGAGAGGAGAAGACCAACTTCGACTGGAAGAAAACCTAAGTTACAATATTTTCTACGATGGTAGCGCACCTGGGAAACTAGCATAAAGCGTGCTAACATGGTCCATCAGAACACCAAACCACGTTATCCTAGGCATAAATGCTTTATTTTTCCTACAGGATCACGATACTTGAATTTCATTATCTCCCAAAGGAAAAAACCTAAGTTAAATCACTAACACACTATCTTTTACTCAAGGTTGATTCTAAAGTGCTCAAAATATTCACCTGAGAGTTGTCTTTGGAAATTGCCTATCCGAATAGAAGAAAATGAACATGGGAAGAGAAACAAAGTAGAGGAAACATATAGATTTTTCCCAAATGGAATGCATGAATAAGATGGAAAAATCTGAGCCTCCCATTGCCTATATATTGGAGGCTAGGCCACGGTAATAGGGATCACAATTTGTGCACTATTATTGATATGTAGGAAAATCCCTTCTTCAGAAAGAAGCGATCCCTTTAGCCTAATGAGTGGGTCTAGTAACAACCGTGACAAAGGATACAAGCTTTCCTAGTTTAATATTGAAAGTAGAATGAGAGAGGGAGAATGGCCTACATCACTCCTTATGCGTTCATTTCCTTAGTGTCGATGTCGATCCTTTCAATTTAAGGCTTGTTCCTCGCTATGCCTTCTGCGTCTGAAAACTTTTAAATAAGAGCAAATGAGAAAATATGAAAGATACATAGTATATATGTTTCAAATCAAATTACATGAAAAATCAAGTATCATGCTAAACAAATTAATATTAATAGATTTATGGGAATCAAAGTATACTTTGCATTATAAAATGAACAAACAGAAGCTTACAATCAGTGCCTTGATGTTTAAGGCCTCCTTCGGAGTGGTAATCCAAGTCCAAGCCACGCTCTTCAATATATTCTCCTTGTTCATCAAATCAGGAGCATATGATTGCAATCAGGCATAAGTAAGGCAACCAAGAATGACCAACTAAGACTCAGTAGCATAACACCTTCTTATAGTAGAGATGAGGAGGTTAAGGATCCAGTAATGAGGGGGAAAGGCCTTATCTCAAAGGGGAAAATATTTGGGGATAAAATCAAGGGGGAAAAATGAGAGTATTCGACCAAATCCTCAACCAACAAGTACCAAAAATTTGTTCTCAAGAATTATATAGGCCAAAGCTTCTTCTCCATCTTTGGAGAACCTACATGAAGAGGACCAGTGCGACTTTAATATTGAATTCTTGCACTGGAGGTGCTGTTCACAGGACAGGGGCAGGCTGACAAGCACGAGATTATTAAGGGGAGGACAGTGTTAGGCTTGGAAAATAAGGTGTTTTACAAACTTTTATATAAAATCTTCAAGGCATTTCTCTTCTAGGTCTTCGGGGATAATTGAAGCATGTTTTCCAGGATGAACAAGTTTATACAACTTTGTTGCTTTGAGACATTTTTGAAATGAGTGGCACAAAAGATGACACTTGGGATAATAACTAAGGAATGTGAAAAAATACAGTGTAATAGATGTCCCCTCAAGCATGGAAGAAGAACCAGAAGTGATGGTTGAATCACCTTATTAGCAATGGAAATGACTTTGGAAAACCACTCTCATGAGACCTACCTATCAAACATAATACAATACATGACATATCTAATATAAACATGCCTAATAACATATCTATGAATAGGCATAAAATACCACATGAACCCATAGTATGGACACAACCATCCTTTTGAAAGAGATCGTGGAAATGGATCCAAGGTATGGACACAACCATCCATAAAGAAAGGATAATGTCTACAATCATGAATACTCAATAACTTCACGCAACCTGGATAATAACATATGTAATATAGGGTATTTTCCTTAATCTCGATCTACCCACAGTATGAATCTAACCATGTGAATAGATGTGTTGATGTTGAACATGGTAGAAACCACCTAATTACCAGTCAATGATGTAAACCATTAACAAGCATGAGAGAAACCACCAATAATGACAATGGCCCTCTAGGTACGATAGTGCAATCTACAAGTGTGAATAAATGAGTTGAATTCAAACACTGGAAGAATTATTTGATCAAAATCCAATGATGTGAACATGTCGGCAAATTCAAAGAACTTTCCATTGAGGCATGCAATCTCTAAGGTACTGAAAAGGAGTTTCTAAATCATCTTCCTAGATAATGAGTTGAAGCCGAGAAGAATTGATCCATCTTAGGAGGGCCATAATTATTCCCACGTCATTGACATGAAACAATGGATTTCTCAAGATTATAGGAGTGATTTAGGACTGTTACATAGAAGATCAAATTAGTAGAGGATGTTTGAATTTTACTGAAAGGAATTCTCTTGAACATATCAGTGACATGACTTCAGATTTTGGCAGCATTTGAATCAAAATGGGATCAAAGGTCATGATGATCATCGATCATGATCGAATGAGAGGCAAATGGATTTTTGAAACCTGGGAAGGAAAGTGACGAATGAAGGATATCACCAACCCAACATGAAACATAGATTAGTGTCATGTTTAAGAGTTGCATGATATCTTTAGTAAAAATTCAAAATATATTTCATTTCAATTTTCCCCCATTATTTCTAACCAATACCTTTTTATTCTTTATAGAAATCTTGAAGAGTATATTGTATGCTTAGTGTATAAGTTCACCCTTCGGATGAATCCATCCTAGTAAGTTTAACGAGTGTCAGCTTGAGGGGTCTTGACCTAGGTTCAGAGTTTATGGGTAAACCAACAACCCTCCAACCATGGAAAATTTTAGGGGCTAATATTAGCGGTGGGCTTATTTTCCGTGATTTTTCCAAAAAAAAGATTCACCAATCTCCATTTTTTTGTAAAAATGATTTGCCTAAATTTTACAATAAAAAATTATTTTAGATTAAAAATAGCCAAAATTATATAGAGACTATATATAAAATCATTATAAATTTTTATAATTTTACAAACATATCAATAAAATTTATATTTCACATATTAGGGACTAGTGAAATTTGCCAACTTTTTAAACTTCAAGATAACTTTCCATCATTAAAATCATCCCTGCCTCCAGCTACTGGCCCTTTCGGTAGTGATTAGCTTGCGCAGACCAAAGTCTCACCTAAATCAGTATGGGGGGCTGTTGGAACTAGGTTTCCACACCCTAAAGGAGAAATTAATGAAGTGGTCCTCAAAAAAATCCCAATGTGAACTTATACAGATGCACACAATTGATATATATAACAGTCTTACAAAGAATGTGCAATCTTTAACAGAATAACATAGAGTAGTTGTTTGTCTCAGCGCGGATAAATAGAACATAAACTAATCCATATATTAACCAAGGTAAACACTTAACATAACTATTAACCATCAATACAATAATCATGCATAGATCAGATCATATATCCTTGCACAATCATTAAGAAGTAATAGACAATGTGATCTTAACAGAATATAAACAATAAATAATTTAGATGCATAACACAGTGAACTTCGCCAAAACTGTCTTTCTATTATGTTTCATATATTTCAATCAATACATCATATGTCTTTACAAAACCCTTATAAAACCCTTACAAACCCTTCCACACACACATCCAGCAGAGTCCTCACACAGCCAGGAGTAGGTCTCTACGCACACATCCAGCAGGAGCCTTTCAACCAAACCCAAAAATGATTACAGATGCATAAACTATCATAACCTCAATGTCTCATACATATATCTGTATCACTACTTAGCTTAGACATACTCTATCTACTTATATATGCCTAGCATGCAGATATTATGGTCTCAAACCATCGTTTGAGGCCCATAGTTTACATTTAAGCCCATTTAAATAAAAATTTGGGACTTTGACCCACCCCAAATCCCCTTGACTCTCTTTGCCCAGCACACACATACAAAAATGTCTTCGGAAATTGTGCCTCAAGGGAACCTACTACAACTATCCCCCAAAAGAAAGATGTGACTCGTCCTGAGTCACTCAAGTATTGATTCCTTATTTTTGGCCCGAAGTCTCTTGACAGAAGCCTGGAGAGGGAGCACTAATTCGAGAGTCTGGGATGCTGATCTTTGTGCTTGTTGAACCATTTTGCTTGTGGTAAGCCCCTCTATGTCCATATCTACAATCCGTTGAGTCTACTAGATGATCTTCAATGTGTTTTCCAACATCTGGGATAGTTGTAGCGCCTCTTCGGCCCACGGTTGCATGCGCTCCCTAGTACCTATTCCTTTCGGCAGCAGTCTACAATCTCTGCCTAAATTCTGTGGTATTCTTGTAGATGATCAAGTCATTGGTTAAGGACTAATGTAGGTGATACAGTCAGAATCTCTGTGAATTTTTTCCCCTTCTTGTTGGGTGTGTTGCGCAGCTACTACATGACTGGATCATTTTGGACAAAGGCCCAAATATCTATGGCCTCATTCAATTAATTGTCACACTAGGTGATTGCAGCAGCAATACTATCTTGTGCATGTTTTAATTCTCTTTCTCTCTTCATGCGAACCTTTAGTAGCTTATCTGGCTGCAATTTGGTCTGTAGGTACGCAATTTTCTACTCATACTCCATCTGGATGGTTTGAACTTCTGCGTGTGCTACTTTCACTGCAACAGCCAATCCTTATAACTTCTCAACGAGTGCAAATGTAGCCAAGACAGCTGGAATGTATCGTCATACCTAATTAATTTTAGCCTCCACAGCAGTGTGCTGGGCCTCTACTTCTCTGTAAGCTGCCTCTGCTTGTTTTTGTTGCTGTTGTACTTGCGCAGCCTGCTGATGTGCATCCCTGGTATTTTTTTGCAGGGTTATTTCCTAGTATTGAAGTTCATCTGTGATTACTAAATGTAGCAAATGTAATTTACCTACATGAAACACTAAAAATATTAACATGTATATATCCTATACCACTTAATTTAACATGCCAATTAGTGTCCATCTGAATGGAGGGCAGGGGGATGTGGAAAAATATTTCATCCTCAGATGCTGGTAAAGAAACATACTATGGTTGTACACTAGTAATGTGCATAGTGGTTCGACTCGCCTGAATCATGCTCTTCTGAATCTGGCTCACCTGAACTTTCAATTCCTACAACCTAACTTGTACAATATCTAGCACAAACTTGTATTGGACTTCCATGTTGGTCCATTGATCTTCTGTCATAGAGGTGACGATTTTCGCAATTTCAGTGAGGTCATCCTATGTGAGCATCAAGACCTCCTACCCTTCTTTCTTAGAACCTTTTCAATTTTTGTGCGAACCACCAGTGGCCGAAGAGTCGCGCTTAGTACCTTTTGAAGTCTCAACTTCTCTGGTTTCTTTAGGCGGGAGCCATTTTTCTTGGGCACAGTTTTTGTATCAACAGTTTATCCAGTTGTCATCGGGGTTGGTTCCTTCTCTGTAGGTTTCTTTGTAACTATTGTTGTAACTGGTTCTGCAGGTTTCACTGTATATTTTCTTGTCAAAGTGTGTGACTTCGTTGGTGTAGGTGGGGTCAACCAGGCTGGTGGCCATTCTGTTGTTACTCTGATTAGATCATTTTCAATCACCAAATATGTCAACTTGTACCACATGCCCTCTACAACACCCTTTGTGCAGATATAGATGTTGTGAAATGTGGCTTTGAAATCCACAATCATTTTATATTGATCATAGAGGATGGGTGACAATCTTGGCTTCGACTACACCACTTGGTTCAATGTATCTTCATAAAAGACCCAAAATATGTTTTTTTACTTCGCATGCACTGGGTCAGAGGAGTTCCATAAATTTACATAGCGCGCCACTTCACACATCTTGGGCTCAATATCTGGCAACTTCATATCTTCAGGGTTTATCCATCCAATTAGCGCAATGATTAAATGAAGCCATACATATTGGAAGGGCTTGCCTTCCTCCAGTGCCTCATGCACATTTTCTAGGAATTCTTTACAGAGATACCCTCACCAGTTGTATATGACACCCTTTTCACATCTTCGGGAAAGCGCAATCATATGTGTGGGAACCTCCTTAGGCCTGCATTTTCACATCATCTTGAAAGCCAAGATGAGCGTACCAAAACATATAGCATGGTCGTTGATATCCTCTAAGACAAACACCAGGGTCTTGCACGTGATGTTGTATTTTTTCTTGATCTGCTTAGCCATAGCTTTCTCCTGTGCTTTACCTCCAAAATCAGCAACGAGGTCAACCCCCTTTGTAGGCAGACATGTTATTCTATGAATCAACTCTGTATCAATCGGGATACACTCTCCCAACTAGAGCGCATAATCATGGACTAATGCCAACAACTATATGATGTAGATATCATTGATGGGACTGCGCCCAAAATGAGGGATTTGCAACAGATTGAGAATACGTACCTTATGGTGACCTAACATTTCCCTCTTTGTTCCAAGGTGCACCATGCCTCCTTCATAAGTAATATGATCCAAATGAGAGCTTTGGCATGAGCTCGAGAAACTTCTTGACATCTGCGATGTCCCAGTCATCAAACCTCAGCTGTGGAATCTTTGTGAGCATAACCCCTTCAATTGGGACCTTCTTTGGGATCAGAGGGATTTGGATGCTCACGTGCACCTTATCCAAGTCCTTAGGTTCCTTTACAGTGGGTTTGTGTGGCTCAATATAACTTGGCAGCTGCAAGAATGGGGCGACTTCAACTAATTCTTTGTCTTCTTCCTCAATTTTTTCTAGAAATTCTTCCATGGGCCTTTTCATTTTATTTCCCATGGAATGGCGTGGTCTTGGGGTCTTTTCTCTAGAGAATTTGCACATTCTAGAGGACTTCCCCTTCTTCGCTTTGGATGGTGTAGGTGTTTCCACAACAGGCACTTCCTGCGCAGCAGGGCTAGCACCTAGTCTCATAGCTGTCATCTCGCCCAGTATTAAGTACCCTACCGTTGATCGGCGCAATGAATCCTCAAACCCTGGATCCAAACCAGACATAGATGCAACAAATACAATGGAAAACATAGATCTCAAAGCATAAAAATCAGTCAGAACGCAAAGGGAACTATTTCGACCCCATAGGTCATATTTATACTTGTGGCACATCTTCAGCAACTTGCAGTGCATTAATGAGGCCCCATTATTGACAAAACAGCCCCAAATCTAGAAAAAACCCTTCATTAGATGCATCCTAGACACTCCTAAAAATGGTAATAAATCTACCTTATCTAGTTTCACTGTTCAAACGACTATTTTTTGACACTTCTGCACGCCAGTCAACCTCCTGGTGCAAATACTACATGCACGTCACACCTTACTACACATATAATCCAAAGCTATAAATAACCATTGACATATTATCCCCCCAAAACATGCTTAGTGACTAGGTACTTCAAAGCATATCGATTCGTGTTTGTCGCATCCCTCAATAGATGCAAACTTCTCTAACATTAATCATCCCAATGGAGTGTCGCACCTCTTCTAAGTAATCTAGCCATGGGCACAGTTATCAACTCATACTGTGGAATGAATTTTCTGTCATATCCAACAAGGCTCATCATGGAGCGCACTTGTCTGACAGTCGAGGGGATCGAGGTTTCTTTGAGCTTGCATAGTTTCCTAACCTTCATAAGTGCCAATTCTCTGCAATTCACAGTCTCCCTGAGCGGCGCATTAATAATTTATGGGATCAAAGCTTGACCTTCAGGTTCTGAACTAAATGTAAGAATAAATCTTTCTATCATTGCATTCCATTCACTAGTACCTCTGCGCAACTCTGTTTCCAAGTACCATTCAATAGGCACCTTTCCCAATTTATGAATAAACATATGGACCCATTCATGTCTTAGTTATACACTCCATACCTGATTCCACTTCGCGAAATGGCTTCACATATCCTCTTTGCGAGAATATACATCCTCTATTTTAATTAGTAGACATTCAAACTGCAACCTCATCATGGACGCACACTCCTCCCAGTTTCCCATATTCTCCTTATGCGTTTCCCACCATCTTGCTAGAGTAGCATGCAAGCCAAGATCCAAAGCATGGAATCTCTATCCTTCAGGAACAGTCCTTTCAAGTTCTCTGATAAACATGTTTACATTAGTTAACCCATCATAATGTGGTAAATCAGGTACCCCAAATGTTATATAGCGGAGATATAGGGTTACATGATGACAGCGCAGCGAAGATACCTCATGCAATCAATTCTACCAATTCTCTAGTTCTTCATCAAATTCTGAGAAACAAGAGTTCTGCTTCTCCCACTTAAGATTCTCGTTTGCAGTTGGATTAATCTAGTCTTCCTCGTGCAAAGTTAGCTTATATATTTGATTGATCTCATCCTCAGTGCACATTGGTTCAGTATATATTTGGCCTTCTGAAGGATCTAGAGGAATGATTACCCTAACTCCATTGCTTTCATCTTCCATTCTCCTCTTCTTTAGATTTATAACCCCATCCATGTTAATAGCCCATTCAAATCCTAGCAGTGCGGGATATAGATCTATATCATTTACAATTTGGATAACTTTGAAGTCTGCCATCACCTTAAAAACTTATATACTGACCACAACCCGTGATAATATTCCTAGAGGAATGATATTTTGTTGATTGTCCATGCGCAATTGGATAGTAAAGCATTCTAGCTTTGGCTCTCCCATGCGCTGCCAGGTTTGTTTAGGTAGAGCATTATCATCTGATACCAAATCTAAAATAACTTGTTGCATTTCATACACACCAATATGCATTGTCACACGCATCTCACCAATGTTCTTATAAATCTTGTTGACTGTGCGTTGTTCTACCATGGGCTTCTCTTTTTCTATGTAATTATCTATCGATGCCTGCAAATTCTCAATAGCCTTTTTATTGTGCAGTAACTTGATACATGCTTGTAGAAATGGTTTACTCTCCTCATCTCCTCCTACTTCATTCAATGTTCTACTAGATGTTGATACACTTCCTTCTACAAATTATTGTCGAGCTTCAGTAAAGGTTTCCTTTGTGCACTAAAGATCAAAGCTTTCATTATTTTCAAGTGCTTTACGGATCCATACATCAGAGGCTGGTTGCTTTCTCTTATCTTCATTGGTAGCTACACTGCTCCTGGTTACTACATTCACACTCGGATCTTCTTCTTGATTTTCAGCGTGAACCATTTGTAGATTTTGTGTTGGGGTCTTCTTATCATTCATTTTAGCAATCAAGACAGGACAATCCTCTATGACATGATCAATTTGTCAACAATACCTACAGGACTGTCGTGCTGGATTCGGATAGTCATGCACAAAGTTACATCATCACCACAGTTATACCAAATGACTTGTCCTCTTCCTCGGCCAGCTGATCCACCTCCTCGGTCTCTTCCTCTTCTTGGAAATCAACCATGCCCATAAGGGGATGCTGGTGATGAAGGCTCAACCTGCATTCTATATATTTCAACATTGTCTAACATTATATCATAAGTGTGGAAATGGTTCTCATCATGCCCTAGTGATGAATAGAATCATCAAAAAAGTTGCTTCAAATCAAGTTGATACTTTCCAATCCTTGGGCAGGAATCTCTGTCATGTAATCCAAAAATTTGATAGATAGTGCACCACACAGGATGCTTCAATGGGCTAGGACCTCCAACATTCAGATAATTGTTAAAATGAGGACACTGATCTTTATGATGCTCAGAAGCTTTACACTTGATACACCAGACCTCTGCGCAGACCTCCTTGCCTTTTTCTTGGCATAGACTTTGAATTTCTAGATGTATGGCCTCGAGATGATTCTGAATCTGTTGAGTTCCCAGTGAAATAGGTGTTGGGGTGGCTTCCAGCTTCATTAAAACTTCCATGGCCTCATCCTGTGTGGCAATATTTTGTTGACCTAAGGGTTGGCGCAGACGTGGAAGTAAGATAGCAATGAACCATTCCTTATGTTGAGTGTTATCAATAACAAATCCATGATCTCTAATTGTGTGCTTCAACCTTTGATCAAACTCCCATACAAATTCATTAGGTTCTTGATGAATATCATTCATTCATATTAACAACTACGCATATGAATTAGGTTTATTAAAATGCTCTCTTAAGGCATATTTAATTTCATCCAAGGTGACATTATGGCTTTCCTCAGCATACCTAATGTACAAATCCAATACGCGGTCTTGAAATGTAGTATCCAGCTGCACCATCCTAATATCAATATTGTTAATCCATTGAGCCTTCCAAACAACCTCAGTTACAAACCAAAAGTGTTCAGTATCTACTTCAGGGGGAGGTGGAGGTGGTGGGGGGGATGGACTGCACAGCACAGTGGGTGATCTGTAATGTGAGTGAAAAAGTGGAGTGGATGGATCAGGAAAAAGGTTCAAGGTTTGTGAAATTTCTTCTTTAGTCACCTGAGCTGGAACTTTTTGGTTCTAGTTCACTATAAGATTTAGGCTTTAGAGGGCTATAAATAAATTTTTTAGAGTCTACCAAGTAAATTTTTCCATTGCGCGTAGAAGGACCTTGTTGATGCATTCAAGCAGTATGTTCGCACATACAACCTTGTTCACATAAGATAATTTTCAGTAATAAATTAAATGAGTGTAGGAACTTACCTCTAGGGCCTTTGAAGAACCTTATTCCTGCTTTAGAATATGACAGAAATTGAGCTATGGAAAATTTAGTCACAAATCCTCCCAAGTGGCGATTGATCCAATGATCTACCATGAGATTGATATTATTATCAAACTTATGTACTTCTTGGATCAATTCAGGAGTCCACTGAGTGACTGCTTTGTCTTTTATGCAATGATGAAATTCAGTAAAATGGTATAACCACTCCTGTAGTTCGTGCACAAAAGAAAAAAAGAATATTTCATGCACTTCTATATAAATATATTTCTATACCCACTTTTTGTCAGACAAATTAGTACTTCTATTCTCTTGGAGCATGAATTCAGGGATATTTCTATGCAGCCAACCTTGTAATTCGTTGCGCGAAGGATGCCACAACATCAAATCTCCCTCAAAATGATGATCCCAGTCCTGACAACGGAACCATTTGTTGGGTGAGGAGTCTTGACCGAGGTTCAACGTTTATGGATAAACCAACAAACCCTCCAACTATTGGTCCTTTTGGCGGTGATCTACATGCACTGAGCAAAGTCTCACCCGAAGTAATATGGGGGGGTGTTGGAACTAGGTTTCCACATGTTGAAGGTTAAATTAATGGAGTAGTCCTTAGCAAAAACTCAATGTGAACTTATACAGGTGCGCGCAGTTGATATATATAATATTCTTACAGATAATGCGTAGCCTTTAATAGAATAACACAGACCCTGAATATCTCATACATATATCTCTATCACTACTTCTCTTAGACATACTCTATCTATTTCTATACACCTTGTGTGCATATACTATGGTCTCAAACCATGGTTTGAGGCCCACAATTTACAGTTGAGCCCATTTACATCAAAATTAGGGACTTTAACCCACCCCAAATCCCCTTGACTCTCTTTGTGCAGCTCACACATACAAAAATGTCTTAAGAACTCTTGCCTCAGGGTACCCCACTCCAACAACGAGCCTTAAGAAGGAGTAGCTCAGTCTTGTCATGGTGACAATTCCTTCATCATTTAAGTTTTATGAGTCCGACGTAGGAGTAACTCTGTATCTTTTTCATATTTAGGAGGTTTGAAAAATAGATGGAAAAGAAAACTCCTAAAGGTCCCTTTTCATAAATAGTCTTTCGAATCCGAAAAGGTAGAAAACAATATCGGAAAGAACCTCCTGATCATGATTGACAAAGGTATTCCTTTTTCATAAATTGTCAATCTCATCTTGAATAAGGGGTAAATGTATACTGAGATGATGTCAATTCATTTAATTTAATGAGCTTGAAATGACAAGTGCTCGGCAATCTTTTCATGTTTCTAGAGTTAGAAAAGAGCATTAAAGTTGACTCCAGAGGGGGTTCCTTTTTCGTTTGTTTTCACGAGTCCAAAAAGGTGATAAAATATATCTCGTCAGTCACTGTTGATTTAATTTAAGTCATAATAACTTGCTTCTACACATGTAAGGAAATTTCACATTGATCGAGAGAAAATATAAATATAGGCAAAAGTACTCATAAAATGCTAAAAAAAAATCATTTCTTAATTAAAATATAGGTAAAAATTCTTTAAATAACCAAAAGCCAAAAATAAAAATCACATTTACCATTTGAACTTTTACCATAACACTTTCCGTCCATTTTTACTTGAACTTCAAGTGCCCCATTCAACTGATCCAAGACACCATTTGCTGACACGTCTGTTGCACGAAATAGTTGATCAAGGGCTCAAATTTAAGCTCAAAAATAAAAAATTTCAGAAAAAACCTGAATTATGGGATATGTCTCATCGCCCTTATTTCGGCATAATTCATTTCATCAAAAACTGACTCCGTATGTGAAATTTATAGCCTGTTGTTTGTTTTCACAAATAGCTAAAATTTGTGCAGAATTTACAGAATGATGATTGGGCAGCCTAGTTAGAAAAAATAAATAAATAAATAAAAATAAAAATATGCCTTGAATATTCCTCCAATTGGTCCTATGAGGTGGTGACAAGTGTCATTTCACGGTTGGTTTTTAAGTTTGTTTGTTGTCGCTTTTCCATTGGTCTTTGAATGTACCTATGGGAAGAGGGTAGGAGGTGCAGCCAAGGGCTACCACGTGCACCCTCTTGAAGGCCAAATTAAACTATGTCATGGAAAAATTTCATATTATATGTTTGAACAAAATCTACATATGGCAGAAGGGTTGAGTTCCAGGTCGACCCCGTGACCTCCCGCACACAAGTGCACAACAATATCAACACGCCATGCATTACAACTTATTATATATGGTGCGGTACATATATTTAAAGTTTTATATTAACCTGATAGGCAGAGGAGGGGGTCATCCCCCTCACCACGTGACTTCACCATATAACCAGACATAGTGCTCCAACTTAACCACGCCATTAATGCGCTATACCACCACTTAAGTACCACCTAATCATGCTTGTCTGTGAATTAATATGAGATTATGTTGGCGGTCATTTTGGCAGAGTCTGCCATTTTCGCCAAAACTTTAGATTTGTCAGAGTTAACTAGATTTCTCTCGAAATTTAGAGGATTTTTCCTAGGAGAAACTGGAAGAAGTCATAACTTGGGATATTTTCGACCAAATTGAGCACAAAAAGATGCTAGATAGCCATTTTCAAACATTCCTACCTCATTGAGTCAGGTTGCAGAGGCAAAGGAACACTTCTGGAAGTGATTTTTCGAGCTTGAAGATTAAATATGCCCATGGCCCAACACGAGAGGAGGCCATATCTGCTTCACCTGAAGACCAATTGAAGAGCCAAAAGAAGCTACATATGGGTTTTTGGATGTTTTGAATCCATTGGTAACCTTTGTTTACTAATTTTAACACATCTCCAGGTTCATATTATGGGTTTTACAAGTAATGTGTATGGATCAATCAGGTGTTTGAAGCAGTTTTGGAAGATGTTTAGAATGGAGGAGACCTTGTAGGGGTTTTCTGATTCCAGAAAAATTTTTGCAGTAGCTATGACCAGCATGGTTCAGCTCTAGCTTTAATTCTTTATTCATGAAGTTTTTTATTGTATTCTTTAGTGTGAAATTGAAGGGTGCATGTGAGGGGCTTCAACTCTCACCAGTGAAAGAATGTCATCTTTTTAGGATATATGTTGTGTTGCTGATATTGTGAGAGTTATTTATAGAAGAACATTACCTTGAAGGGGTGATAGCCATGTGTTATTGGTAGCAAAATGATATGTACTTTTGACACCGAATACAAAAATAGGCCTAGTCATGTTGACGGACGAGGAGATGTAGCTAAGGAGGGGTGAACTCCTTGATATTTGGATTTTTTCTTGTGGTTTGATGCATATTTATTTCCAAGTGTCTGATTAATTCATGCTTTACAATGTGTTCATGGAATTACACTATTGAAAGACACTTAAAAGAAAAAATTTAAGTAATATTTTGTTCAACTCAAATCTAGGCACATAAGAATCAATCATGTTTAAAATCTGAAAGAGGTACTTAGCATAGCATTCACTAATACTCCTACATTAATATCAAGTTGGTATCAGAGCTATAGGTTTATTGTTAGCTTGTGTTGCTTGTGTAGAGAGGGTTTAACTATTTGTAGGGTGAAAATTCTAACAAGGTTAAAGCTCTAGAGAGGAGAAGGAAAACTTGTTGGTGCAAATTCCCAAGTTGGAATAAGGAAAAGGAGGCTAGAGTTGCCACAAGCTCCACCTCAAGTTTTAGCTCCAGAGATTCCTAAGACTTAGGTAAGCATATCTCGAGAAGGAAAGCATACAAGCCTCACAAAAGATGAAAGATTCAAAAAGGCTTTTTGGGACATGTCAGAGATGGTGAAGGTCCCCTATGAAGAAAGGAACTCACAACTGTAAGGTGAAGGCTCTAGATCTTCAAGAGGAGAAGGTTGTCCAACAAAGGAAGAAGGTAAAAATAATGGTGATAAAACACCATATTCTCAACAAACTTCATATTTTTCTACAACTTTAATGTAAAATGCTAGTGTTGAAATTCCTTCCAAGATGGAAGATGGACATGTTTGTACCTTTCTTCCACATTATGTGGAGGATGAGGTTCAATCAACACCTCATGTTAAGGAGCTAAAAGAAGAGAACATAAGAGTCCAAAAGGACACCTTTAGAATCAATAAGGAGTATGAAACCATATTTTTGTCTCAATCAAGAGATGAGACAAATGGTGAGCTTGCATATGCTCCTTATTTACATGCATCTATCAATGTAAATTATTTTACATCCTTTGAAAGACACAAAAGAGGCATTGGGTATAAGCTCTTGGGAAAGATGTGTTACAAGGAAGGCTTAGGTCTTGGTGTGAATCAACAAGGCATCAAGAACCCAATAGAGGTAAAAGAGATACCTAAGTATGAAGGCTTAGGTTATGTTGTACTAGAAGAATGGTATTTTGATGACAACTATTGTGTATCATGTACCTTCTGTCACAAAAGAGGACATGAGAAGGCAAGGTGTTGGACTTTTCATCGAGAACTAGTACCTGCTTGGTTCTCCAAATACAAAAAAGACTTGAAGGTATCCCCATAGAGAGATGAAAAAATTAAAGAAGAAGTTGATTCAAGCTCTTCTTGTCATGAAATTTCATCATTTAGCAAGCATAAGCCAAATGATGCCAAGAAAAGGTATACTCATCCTATTCATTTAAATGCTTCTCCAAAAGGAAAAAAACCTCCTGATTTGAGTGAAATGTTGAGGAGAATTTATCCATGAACTTTTTGCATTTCCTCTAACCATTGTGATGATGTCTTTCCTTTTGTCACACTCATCTAAACAATCGTTAGAAGAAATGAAAAAAATGCATGGAGACATTCTCCTCAACATGTCACTAAAATCAGCAGGTTTTTTTTCCTTTAGGTGAAGCATTTAAATGAATAGGATGAGTATACCTTTTCTTGGTGTCCTTTGTCTTATGCTTCCTAGATGATGAAACTGCATGACAAGAAGAACTTACCGACCAAGTTGTTCTTGCGGTGATAAGAAACTGAGTTAGGGGCAGAAAATTGCTAAAAGTTCAAATTTCTTGAAATGGAGTGGAACCTAAATGACCGGATAGCTCTTTTCACCTTGATTATTGTGCACTTCATTTCATCAAAAACCGACTCTATATGTGAAAGTTAGATCCTGTTGCATGTTTCTACAAATAACTAAAATTTGTGAAGAAATGACAGGATGACGACTAGGTAGCCCAGTCAGCAAAAATAATATTTTAAGGAATATTCCTTCGAACATTCCTAGAATATTCCTCTAGTTGATCCTTATTTGATCAACAGATCAAGTCATATGCTCAAAAATGAAATTTCTTGAAACAAGTCTAAACCTGAGCGACTAGAATGGTCTCGTCATTGTGATTCCGACATCATATGAGGAAGATATCATGTTTTGTTCATTTTCCCAAACAACAAAATATTAGTGACTGGATGCCCAGTTAGCTTGCAGGTACAGTCAGCAAAATTTTCCGATAATATTCCATTTTTCTTCTGAGCCAATGTGGTGGCGCCATGTGCCAATTTGTGGGCTGTTGGATGTTGATGGTAGGGAGGTTGATCTTGGTCATTGGATGTGTTTGTAGAAGGGAAAATGATTGAGTGACACGTGGCAAGCCCGCAGGCTGCCATGTGTCCTCACAAGGTTAGTGCAGAATTTTATGGAGTCGACGGGGGTCGAACCCACGACCTCCTCTCTACACGTAATACCCTTTACCAACCTACCTACACCG
This sequence comes from Pinus albicaulis, assembly GCA_034641835.2. NCBI lineage: Eukaryota > Viridiplantae > Streptophyta > Pinopsida > Pinales > Pinaceae > Pinus > Pinus albicaulis. The sequence goes on from CM076570.1 coordinate 1,066,911,696, forward strand.
TGGTTCTTACCTATATACTTCTCAATGTGTATTTAAAGTTTAACACTTTTTGCATTGAGGGCTTGGGAGGCCAGCCCTGAAGGGCTAGCCCCCCTATCATATGCCCATCTGCCCAGAACCGAGGCCCACACATTAACCATGATGTTTAAATCAAACCGTTGGCGAATTGCTGCAAACCTGTTCACATGTGGAGGTAAACAGTAAATGTGACGGTTTCAAAAGGGTTCGAAACCATGTACTCTAGGTTCCAACCTCATCCGGTGGGTTATTTGCAATGGTGATCACATGCAGAGGAATGTTTATTGTGATGGTTATGTGGCGGGTTATGGAACCTGTAACTCCCGGTTCAAATCTCAAACGGCGGGAGTTCAAACCGTCAACGGAGTATTCTGCGGGGGTGGCATATGACCACCCTGCCACTCACAGTAAATGCTAACCTTATCTACCCACCAATTTTGGAGCGCACCCCCAAATTTAGGGTAAACTGTTAATTTATCTACATTTAAACTACCAATTTCCATATTTAGTTGAGCTTTTCTAGATATCATTGGGAATAATGCATTGGGAGGTCAATTTTTGACTAATTTTGATGAAACAAGACTCTACCTAGACTAATTTGAGCATTCTGTAGGCATTGGTGCAAATAAAATAGCCATTAGAGGCCTACAAACATATGTAATATACAATTTTGAGCATAATGAAAAAGAGGTACATGCCATTGGGGGCTAGACTAGCAGATGTAGCCCGGGAGGGGTGAACTTCTTCATCATGCCTACTATGTAAAACTTATGTGTGAATGGTTTTCTCTATTATACACTACTATGAGTGTTTTTAAGGCTTCTTTACATGCTTAAAGTTCACTAATTCATCAATATTTCATGGTTAAATCTCTCATTCCTTAAGCAAACACATGAAGACAAATTGTACATGTTTATTTAACTGAAAGGACACTTAGCATAGCAGAAATAATACACTCCTTTCAGATCAATTTGGTATCAGAGTTACAATTTTATCTCTGGCGTTTTTATGTGAAACAATTGGTTAATTGTTTGCAAGGGTTTTCATGCTTACTAGGCTCAAGCTTAAGAGAGGAGAAGGAAAATTGGTGGAAACAAGAGGTTCTCAAAGTGATCCATAGCAAAGGAGGGCAAGATTGCCACATTCTCCACCACCTAGTTCACCTCCAAGAGAAGCAGAAGCATCATCAAGCATGCCTCCAGAAGAAGAAGAAACCCATGAAGAGGTGGATCCCAAAGAGGAAGAAAGAGTGTTCAGGAAAGCATTCCTTCACATGACTGAAATGGTGAGAGTCCTTTATCAAGAAAGGAATGAAATACTAGAAGGAGAAGGATCCAGACTTCACAAGAAAGGTCTGGGATCATCAAGAGGTCACAATGAAGAAGAAAAATCAAATAAGGGCAATGGAGGAAATGGAGGTAGTGGAAAGTCAGCATCCTCACCCTCATCATCATCATCCTCTACTTCATCTTCAGTACACCAGCCACACAATTCAAAGAACACTGATAAAAGTGCTTTTCTAAAACTTGATGTTAAGTTTGAATTTCCAATGTTTAATGATGAAGTCAATGTAGAAAAGCTTGATAATTGGATTAGGCAATTGAAGGTTTATTTGAGAATTTAGAACCTTCATGATGATGACACCAAAATCCAACTAGCTTCATTGGGGATGAAAGGTGCAGCTCTTGTTTGGTGGGAAACCAAGACAGAGGAGGTGATCAAAAAACATGGTTAGATTATTCTATCATGGACTGATTTCATTACTGCAATAAAACAATAATTTTATCCATTATCTCACATGCAAAAAGCTATAATGAACTGGCAAAATTTTAGACAATTGAAAGGACAAAATGTAAAAGACTACACCCAAGAATTTAGGAGAAGATCTCTCTTATTACGGATAGATTTGCAGAGCCAAAATACTTTACTTAAGTACATATGGGTCTTACATAGCTACCTTAGACATAATATCCTCATGTTTAATCCTACAAGCTTAGATGAGGTATGTGTTCAAGCTACACATTTAGAAGCTAGAGGAAAAATATACTTTTGAAGAGGGTAGAAACAAGCCTTTTAAGGGGAAAAACAAAGAGAATACCTCTAAAGGAAAAGGTAAAAACAATGCATCTATCAAGAAAGAGGTGTTGGGTATGTGTTATATTCTTTCCACAACTATTCACGTGTGGGGGGGTCATAGGGGGGTGATAGCCCGCCCTGTACATTACGTCAGGCGCAGCAGGGGGGTCAGAAGGGGGGCGGCAGGCCCCCCTATTGGGGTCCAAGGCAACGCCTTGGGAAATTCTTTTTGGACATTATTTTCCATTGGGCGGACCCACCCACGGTTTTGTGCATGGGTTTGCACATGGTTTTCGGGCATGATGGTTTTTGGCCCCTGGTATTTTGTAGATCCGGTCAAGAGAACTATGGTTATGTTCTCATCCAGGTTTAATGGATTGGGGTTTATGTATGATTTGGCATGTATATATATGTGTTGTAACACTAAAACGAATATAATGAAAAATCAAGCTGGTCATCCTGATTTGGGATTCAGGGAGAAATCTCTGTGTATATCTGTTTTATGTTTTATGCTCTCGCTATTGTTTATTTTTTGTTTTTAAGATTCGTTCACAGATAATTTCTGTATAGGGTTAAAAATTACATTTGGTATCAGAGCCTGTTTCAGCTTCAAGGGGACACCTTCGCTGCTGAGGGGTTTTTTGCTCGGGCCTGAGGTAGACCCTATTCAATGGGAGATCTGTGGGATCAATTATTGTAGTGAAAGAAGATGGCGAGCTGCAGGAAGATAGAGATCGAGAAATTTAATGGTCAGAGTTTTGAGTTGTGGAAGGTCAAGATGGAAAATATTCTGGTGGATAAGGATTAGTGGATCGCGGTAGATCTGGGTATTAAACCAACGACAATGTCAGATGAAGACTGGAAGAAGCTGGATCGGAAGGCAAAGAGCACAATATAGTTGTGTGTCTCAGATTTAGTATTGTTGAATGTATCTGGGGAAGCTACGACAAAGACCTTGTGGGACAAACTTAGGATTTTGTACCAGTCTAAGTCTCTAGTGAATAAATTGTTCCTGCGGAAAAAGTTGTATAACCTGAGGATGAAGGATGGAACCTCAGTGACAGAGCATTTTAACACCTTTAATATTGTGGTAATTCATATGTCATCTATTAATATTAAAATCTTAGATGACGAAAAGTACATCAGTTTGTTGTGTTCTCTACTAGACTCATGGGACAGTCTGGTTATAGCAATAGGTAGCAATAAAACTACCTTGAATTTTGATGATATTGTCTCAGCCTTGCTATCGGAGGAAATGAGAAGGAGAAATATGGAGGGCCAGAATGGAGATGCCTTATCTATACGAGGAAGGTCCCAAAACAAAAACAAGAATAAGGTTTCGAGTGGGATATCTAAATCTATAGGGAGATCTAAATCTCGTAGAAAGTTTGTAAAGGTGTTTTGCAAATGTGGAAAGGAAGGGAACTACAAAAAGGACTGTAAATCTAAAGCTCCTAAGAAAGGAAAGGGATCTGATGATGATCCTTTTGCAGAGGCAAAAACCACCTCGGATGAAGGTGGGGATGTGCATTTGGCTTCTTCTTCAAATACACATGTAGATCATGAGTCATGGTTGATTGACTCGGGTGCATCCTTTCACTTCACTCTGTTGAGATTGCAACAATATGCTGAGCTTAGTGGAAAGAAGTCACCTTCAGTATGTGGGCCCGCAGGCTATTTTTGGCACAAGTCTATTTTTAGACCATGTCTATTTTTATACATGTCGATCATATTCTATGAGTTGCAGGATGCTATTTGTGGATGGTTGGTTCAGTTGGAAAAATAGATGGACTTCTATTTTTAGACATATTGGGTGGAATCTATTTTTAGATTGCCATTCTAAAAATAGATATGTCGAATATTATTGGCTCTTAATAATATTTGGACTATAAACATTATCTTATTCTCTTGGAGCACTTTAGTTAAGTGCACAGATGTGGCACAGGAGCTGAAAGAAGGAATTATGCTATTCCTGAGGGTTAAGTGGAGCTATTGCATGGAGACTTCAGTTTTAACTCATGTGACAGAGTTTGGTGGAGTTAGTAGAAGTAGTTAATGGAGTTGTGTTCAGTTTAACTCAGTTAGACACAGTTGAGCTAGTTGTATCTAGTCTAACTGATTGATACACTAGTGAGAGTGGTGTGAATTAATTATTAATTAATTCATTAATTATTAACTCATTAATTAACTGAAGAATACATCAGTTAACTACAGTGCATGGACAGTTTCAGTGGAGACCAGTGAAGAGATAGGTGAAAGAGCAGTGTGACTATCTGTTGTGACTATAGTGTTGCATGATTTGCAACAAACAGTGGTTGGAGATGCCAATGAGGATTGTGTGACCAAGGCTGGACCAATTTGAGTTCATTCAAAGCCATTCTTCAGCAGTGATTGCGTAGTATAAGCAGGCTAGTATGTGGCAGAGATCGGTGCATGGGATTTGCTAGATCGAACCTGATTAGTGTGTAGCAATTGGAGATTGTACTGAGAGCTTGTGAGGAGCTTTGTATGATGATTTTTACATGATCTCTATGACATATAATATACAGATAGTTGGGGGTTTTCAGATTTAAGCTTTCCCATAAATTACTGTGTTCATATGTGTGAATTTTTATGGTTTTAATGTGTGCATGCAATTGATTTTATTTCCACAATTAATGATCAATGGTAGAAGAGATTATGTATTTTTCATGAAGTAAAATAGTGTGTGATCAGGAGAATCTTGAATGTATAACATATTAGTTATATAATTTCTACATGGTATCGAAGAAATATTGATCATTGGAGCAATTGAAAAGCATTGAAGCTGTTCAGTTTTGTGTTGGTGGAATTCGAATTTGCAGTAGTGTTTTCTTGGTGTCGAAGTTGAGATGTCTTTCAACGGATTGCGATTGGAGTATGCCCTTGAGAGCAGCTCGAATTATATTTCAGGGAAGGAAAGGATGGAGGAGCTGCTAGAGGATAATGGGTTGAAGGAGTTCATAGATGCATAAATTCCAAAACCTACTTCTAGCGATGTTGTCGCACTTGACGCAGGGCAAAAGAAGACAGCAAAATGTCGAAGGATTCTGTCAGAAGGTGTGAAGGATCACATAGTGTCCAGACTTCATGGTAAAGCTTCTCCATTCTTGATGTGGAAAGCTTTGACAGACTTGCTCCAAAGTAAGAGCGACCAGAGGAAGTTGGCGCTCAAGGATAAGCTCAGGAATATAAAAATGGAGAAAGGCGAAAGTATACCCAAGTACCTCACAAAGTTCGTACAGTGCAGGGATGAGCTGGGAAGTATGGGGGTTACTGTAGATGAAGAGGACTTGGTGATTTTGGCTCTCCTTGGGCTTCTGAAGAGTTGGCATTCCTATCAGGACTCTGTCAATGGTCGAGATAAACTGCCAGGATGGGAGAGACTTTGGTCGGATCTTGTGCAAGAGGAGATAAGGTGGAGTACCAAGGATGGATCTTCATTGAATAATGTAGATGAAGAAAATTTTGTTTTGGTTGCCAAATAAAGGAAGGGGAAGAGCAAGAAGAATGCTTCTCAATCTGGTGTGAAAGGCAAGAAGCAGGACATGTCCAAGGTGAAGTGCTTTCACTGTCACCAACACGGACATTATGCTACTAATTGTCCACAGAAGAAGAAAAATAAGCAGGCTGCTGGATCTGTAGCTAGATAGGCCTTAGCCTCGTAGTTTGAGCTGGATTTTTCATTGATCACATGCTTGGTATCAAGTGTGATGGGTTCAGTGTGGTTTCTTGACAATGGTGCATCTTTTCATATGACCGGAGACAAATATTTGTTCAATGATCTGGATGAGAAGGATCTTGGAGTGCACATCGAGATGGGCGATGATGGTAGATACAGTGTGACTGGGATCAGGACCATTTCCTTTGAGAGGGAGTCTAGTAAACCTTTCATATTGATGGATGTCATACATGTTCCAGGATTAAAGAAGAGTCTGATCTCAGTGGCCATGTTAGAAGACAAGGGATATGATGTTGTATTTAGCGAGGGAAAGGCTTTCCTGCGCAGTAAGGCAATTGGTGAAACCCAAAGGATAGGAGTTTGAGTTAAGAACCTTTATCAGTTGCAGGTAGATAGCTATGTAGCAATGGTAGGCAAGGCAGAAGGAGTGGTGATCCGGGATGAGGGCGAGCTATGGCACATGAGATTGTGCCATCTTCACCATGGTGCTTTGAAAATTTTGCAGTAGATTCTACCGGGCTTCCCAAAGGTACACTTGTGCAGTCAAATCAGTGCAAGGGATGTAATTTGGGAAAATTTGTGAAAGCCACCTTTCACGAGAAGGATAGTCACGGCACGATGATCCTATAGAGAATTCACACAGACGTGTGTGGACCTTTTTCAATAGCTTCGATAGCAAAGCACAGGTACTATGTGATATTTTTTGATGATTTTTCTCGAAAGTGTTGGATCTTCTTCATGCAGAAGAAGAGCGAGACATTCTCAAAGTTCTGTGAGTTTAAGGCACTGGTTGAGAAAGATTCGGGGAAGCAGGTGAAGGCTCTTAGGAGCGACAATGGTCATGAGTTCATCTCTAGCGAATTCAAGGACTTTTGTAGCATAGAAGGAATTTGAAGAGAGCTCATAGCACCTCATAACCCACAGTAGAATGGGGTCGTTGAGCAAAAGAACAAAACAATCATGGGTGCTTCATGGGAGATGTTGCATGATCATGGCCTTCCCATACACTTGTGGGCTGAGGCATGCAATACTGCAGTTTATGTGCAAAACCGTTGTCCTCACAGAGTACTTGGCATGAGTACACCTGAAGAGGCGTTTTCTGGTAAGATGCCTGATATTTCTCATTTGAAGATTTTTGGCTCACCTATTTACATTCATGTGACAAAGGATGCTAGGAAGAAGCTAGAGCTGACTGCATAGGTTGGGATATTTGTGGGGTACACTGATACACCCCACAACTATCGTGTGTATTTCCCAGATAGTCGGAAGGCTGTTGTGCGACGGGATATCAAATTTCATGAGGAGAAAGCCATGAAGTGTTCGCTTGAGAGGGAGCCACACTTTCATGCAGATGAGGAGCTATTAGTTCCTAAGGATGAGCCTCAAGATGTGGATCAGCCGCAAGAGGAGGTTCATGGAGTGGAAGAACCCACTCATGTAGCGCCAACCATCAAAGGGCAGAAGTGCACTATAGAAGATGAGTGACTGAATCAGGATGCAGAGAAGATTGTAGGAGCACCTACATCATAGCGCAAACAGAGATAGTCACCTGACCAATATACTAGATACATGGGTCTTATGAGCAAGTGTATCATGACAGAGCCATCCTCTTTCGAGGAAGCTGTGGAGGACCCTGCATGGGTAGATGCCATGGTGGAAGAGTATGATTCGATTGTCAGAAATAGTGCATGGGAGATTGTCCCAAGGCCGGAAGGGAAATCAGTGGTAGGTTCGAGATGGATCTGCAAAGTGAAGCAAGCTGCTGACGAGAGTGTGGAGAAGTACAAGGCAAGATTTTTTGCCCGAGGCTTATCACAGATTGGGGGGATCGATTATGAGGAAACCTTTGCACCTATCGCAAGGTATTCTTCCATATGGACGATTCTTGCTCTCTCAGCGCAGATGGGGTGGCACATTCATTAGATGGATGTGAAGACTACGTTCCTCAATGGAGTGATTGAGGAGGAGTTGTACATAGAGCAACCCGAAGGTTTCGAGATCTTCAGCAGCAAGTCGCATGTGTGCAGGCTCAAAAGAGCGTTGTATGGGTTGAAACAAGCACCTCGTGCTTGGTACACATGGATTGATAGTTATCTCACTGGACTTGGTTTTACCAAGAGTGAGGTGGATCCCAACCTATACCAGATAGTGGTTGAGGGTCAGTTGTTGATCATTGTACTTTATTAGATGATTTGATACTTACCGGGGATGAACAGTTGATACTCTCATGCAAGGCTGATCTTGCAAAAGAGTTTGAGATGAAGGACTTGGGCCTCCTTCATTATTTCCTGGGATTGGAAATTTGGCAGCACAGTGATGGATTGTTTGTGTCTCAAGGCAAGTATGCTTAGGAGATACTGGAGAAGTTCAACATGCAAGGATGCAAGCCTATCGACACTCCTCTTCCTGGTGGATGGAGGAAAGAGGATGCTACATCGGTAGAGGTAGTGGATGCCACTGTTTACTGATAGTTGGTGGGGTCGCTCATGTATCTGGTCAATACATGACGTGACATATGCTATGTTGTTAAACAGCTTTCACAAGCTATGGTTAAGCCTACCAAGATCTTTTGGAAGGCAGGGAAGCAGGTTTTGAGATATCTAAAGGCACATCGGGATATGTATTATGGTACAGACAGTCGAATGAGGTGAAGCTGTGTGGCTTCACAGATGCAAACTGGGCCGGGACCCCAATGGACAGAAGGAGCACATCTGGAGGGATTTCCAGTATCGGGTCGACAGCAGTTTATTGGTACAGTAGGAAGCAGAGATCCATGGCACTTAGTTCAGGGAAGGTCGAGTATATGGCAGTGATTTTGGCTGCATACGAGGCTATATGGATGAGGAAGATCCTGGTCATGTTTTTCGGTTCACACTTAGATCCTACTGTGATATATTGTGATAATTAGATTTGCATCAAACTCTCGGTTAATCCAGTATTTCATGATAGATCTAAAGACATTGACATCCAGTATCATCATATCAGAGATTGTGTGCAGCGGAAGATCATGTTACTTTCTTACATTCCTACGGAGGATTAGGATGTTGATATCTTGACGAAGGTGCTCACCAGGAGAAAATTCAAATACCACAGGGGCAGGATTGGGGTGGAAGATAATCCATATATTTTTGAGAGGGAGTGTTGAGATTGCAACAAGATGATGAGCTTAGTGGAAAGAAGTCGCCTTCACTAAGTGGACCCACAGGCTATTTTTGGTGCAAGTCTATTTTTAGACTATGTCTATTTTTAGACATGTCGATCATATTCTATAAGTTTCAGGATGTTATTTGTGGATGGTTGGTCAAGTTTGAAAAATAAATGGAATTATGTTTTTAGACATATTGGGCAGAATCTATTTTTAGACATATTGGGCAGAATCTATTTTTAGATTGCCAGTCTAAAAATAGATATGTCGAATATTATTAGCTCTTAATAATATTTGGACTATAAACATTATCTTATTCTCTTGGAGCACTTTAGTTAAGTGCACAGATTTGGAACAGAAGCTGACAGAAGGAATTACACTATTCCTGAGGGTTAATTGGAGCTATTGCATGGAGACTTCAGTTATAACTCATGTGACAGAGTTTGGTGGAGTTAGTAGAAGTAGTTAATGGAGTTGTGTTCAGTTTAACTCAGTTAGACACGGTTGAGCTAGTTGTATCTAGTATAACTAATTGATACACTAGTGAGAGTGGTGTGAATTAATTATCAATTAATTCACTAATTATTAACTCATTAATCAACTAAAGAATACATCAGTTAACTACAGTGCATGGACAATTTCAGTGGAGACCAGCGAAGAGGTAGGTGAAAGAGCAGTGTCACTATCAGTTGTGACTATAGTGTTGCATGATTTGCAACACACAGTGGTTGGATATGCCAATGAGGATTGCGTGAGCAAGGCTAGACAAATTCGAGTTCATTCAGAGCCATTCTTCAGTAGTGATTGCGCAGTAGAGGCAGGCTAGCACGTGGCAGAGATCGGTGCATGGGATTTGCTAGATCGGACCTGATTAGTGTGTAGCAATTGGAGATTGTACTGAGAACTTGTGAGGAGCTTTGTATGATGATTGTTACATGATCTCTATGACATATAATATACAGATAGTTGGGGGTTTTCATCTTTAATCTTTCCCATAAGTTACTGTGTTCATATGTGTGATTTTTTATGGTTTTAATGTGTGCATGCCATTGAATTTATTTCCGAAATTAATGATCAATGGTAAAAGAGATTATGTATTGTGCATGAAGTCAAATAGTGTGTGATCAGTAGAATCTCGGATGTATAACATATCAGTTATATAATTTCTACACACTCCCCATAGGGAGTGGTTCTGCGAGTATGAGAAATATGATGGCGGTGATGTCTTCCTAGGGGATGATATGAAGGCCAGAATCGTTGGACATGGAAAATTCAAGTTGAAGCTACAAGGTGGAAGGATTATAACACTTCCTGGTGTTCTTCACATTCCTGCATTATCCAGAAATCTGATTTTTGTAAGCAATAAGGATGATGCAGGTGTAAAAAAAGTGTTCGAGAAAGATACTTGTAAGATGTTTCAGGGAGCACTAGTATTAATGCAGAGAGTTTGGATTGGAACTCTGTAAAAGCTTTAGGACAACACTGTTATTTATGGGTGCAACAGTTCTGTGGTTCCTGAAAGTGGAGCAGAAATCCTTGTGGTCTCTGGAGAAAGGACCATGCTATGGCTTCAAAGGCTTGGACATATTGGAGAGAAGGGCCTTCGGATACTGCATGGAAATTGTATAGTAGAAGGTATGTCTAATAGCTCTTTGGATTTCAATTTCTGTGAACATTGTGTATATGGGAAGCAGAATTGGGTGAGTTTTCCTTTTAGTGCTAAGAGGGTGAACAAGATATAAGAGCTTGTGCACAGTGATGTGTTTGGACCTGTGACGGTTTCATCACTGGGTAAGTCTGTGTACTATGTTTCATTCATAGATGACTTCTCAAGGAATACATGGATATATTTCTTGAGGAAGAAATCTGAAGTATTTGATAGATTTAAATAATTTAAGGCTCTAGTGGAAAACCAGATAGAGAAGAAGATAAAGGTGCTGAGGACAGATAATGGTGGGGAGTTCTGCAAGAAGGAATTTGAAGAGTTCTGTAAGAAGTGTGGTATAGCAAGACAGAAGACTACTCCATACAAACCTGAACAAAACATAGTTTCAAAAAGAATAAACAAAACGCTGATGGAAAAGGAAAGAAGCATGCGTAGTGGTACCAGGTTAGGACAAGAATTTTGGGCAGAGTTAGTGGAGACTGCATGTTACTTGGTTAACAGATCACCTTCATCAGTGTTGGAGGATAAGAATCAAAATGAGGAATGGACTAGTATGAAACCCTCTCTTTCATATTTGAGGGTATTTGGATGTGATGCATATGTATATGTTCCAAAGGAGAAAAGGAGAAAGTTGGATAATAAATCTGAAAGGTGCATCTTTATTGGGTATAAGGATGGTTTAAAGGGTTACAAGCTTTGGAACCCAGAAACAAGGAAGGTTTTTGTATAGCTGAGATATGTTGTTTAGAGAGGTGAAATATGTTGTTAAACATGAAGTATTACCAAAGGAACCTGAGAAGATAGAGTTTGATCTAAAGGAGGACGAAACAGACTCTACAACAGAAGAAGACTCGGAAGAGGAAGAGCCACAAACTCCAGCTGTGAGAAGATCAGTTCGGGAAAGAAGACAACCAAAAAGGTATATTCCATCTACTTTCTGTTCAAATTTTTCTTTAAGTATAATTGATGATGATCCCAGAACCATCAGGGAGGCAATATATTCAGAGGTTGGAAAACTCTGGAAAGAGGCCATGGTTGATGAAATGGCATATTTGCATAAAAATGAGGCATGGGATCTGGTGGAGTTACCGGTTGGAAGGAATCCCATCTGGAGAAAATGGGTGTTTAAAAAGAAGATGAATGTAGAAGGCAAGGTGGAGAAATACAAAGCTCAGTTGGTAGAAAAAGGTTATTCCTAGGTGTCGGGAATTGATTTTGGTGATATTTTTTCTCCTGTTGCCAAAGCTACTTCTATTAGATTAATTTGATCTGTTACTACTGCATTTTATTTTGAGGTAGAATAGATGGATGTGAAGACAAAATTCCTTCACAGAGATCTGGAAGAGGAGATCTACATGAAACAACCTAAAGGCTTTATGGTGAAGGGGAAGAAAGAACTGGTATGCAGGTTAAAGAAGTCTCTGTATGGGTTAAAATAGTCACCAAGGATGTGGTATGAGAAATTTGATACTTATATATGGGGACTTGGCTTCACCAGAAGCAAGGAGTATCACTGTGTTTATTTTAAATTAATTGGTGACTGTGTTATTTATTTGTTCTTGTATGTGGCTGATATGTTGTTGATTGGAAATAACAAATAAATTATCCAAGATTTGAAGACCCAACTATTCTCCAAATTCGACATGAAGGATCTTGGTGCTGCAAACTATATTTTGGGCATGGAAATTAAAATATATTGGGTAAAGAGGAAGCTCTTGTTAAACCAGACGAAGTATATCGAGACTATATTACAGAGGTTCAACATGCAGGATAGTAAACCAGTGAATGTTCTGATTCCTGTAGCTGTAAATTTGTTTGCTGAACAGTGTCCCAAGACACGAGAAGAAGGGGAGGATATGTGTCTTGTTCCATATGAAAGTGCAATGGGTAGCCTAATATATGTAATGGTATGTACTAGACTAGACATTGCACATGTAGTGTGAGTATTGAGCAGGTTTATGTCAAACCCAGGGAAGGAGCATTGGACAGCAGTGAACCAGGTTTTCAGATATTTGTGTGGCATTAGTGATTATGGCTTATGCTACCAGGGAAGACCAGGATTGGAAAGAGTGTTGTACATTTTTGGTTTTTTTGATGCAGACTGGGTTGGAGATCTGGACCAAATAAGATCTACAAGTGGGTATGTGTTTAGCATATTTGGAGGTGTAGTCAGTTGGATGAGTAAAAGACAGTCTGTAGTGGCCCTTTCAACTATAGAGGCAGAATACATAGCAGCCACTCATTCAAGCAAGGAAGTAGCTTGGTTGCAGATATTGCGTTCAAGTATGGGGTTGGTGCAACAAGCTATAACGATAGAATGTGATAGCCAAAGTGCAATTTTCTTGGCTAAAAACCCTGCTTATCATTCAAAGACAAAGCACATTGATGTTCAATATCACTTTGTAAGATACATGGTTGAGGCTAAAAGGGTGTTGCTAGTAAAGGTGGACACGTTGAAGAACCTTGCAAATGCATTGACGAAGTTTGTGAGCACTCAGAAGTTCTCTTGGTGTAGAGAAACAATGCGTGTTGCAAAGCTGGGCTAATGACTCAAATCTCCTGTGGCCCCCTATGGGAATAAAACAACAAGTGGGAGAATGTTGAGTATGTGTTATATTCTTTCCATGACTAGTCATGTGTGGGGGGGTCACAGTGGGGGCGATAGCTTCCCCTGTACGTTGCACCGGGCGTAGTAGGGGGGTCACAGGAGGGGGGCGGAAGCTCCCCCTGTTAGGGTCTAGGGGAGTGCCTCGGGAAAAAAAAATTGGACCTTATTTTCCAGTGGGCGGACCTGCCCATGGTTTTGTGCATGGGGTTGCACATGGTTGTGGGGCATGATGGTTTTCGGCCCTTAGTATTTTGTAGATCCGGTCAAGGGAACTATGGTTATGTTCTAATCCAAGGTTAATGAATTGGGCTTTATGTATGCTTCGGCAGGTATATATATGTGTTGTAACACTAAAAGGAATATAATGAAAAATCAAGCTGGTCATCCCGATTTGGGATCTAGGGAAAAATCTCTGTTTATATTAGTTTATGTTTTATGCTCTCGCTATTGTTTATTTTCTGTTTTTAAGATTCATTTTCAGATAATTTCTGTACAGGGTTAAAATCTACAAGAGGGAGAGAAAGTGGTTTGTAAACATTGTTCAAGAGAAGGCCATGAAGAAAAAAATTGTTGGAAACTACATCCTTAAAAGAGACCCAAATTTAACAATAACAAAGGGAAGCATAAAATTGCAGCTACAACTCAACATGACTTAGGAGAAGATTTAGGTGATGAAACTAAAATTACAGCCATGGGATTGAAGAACATGAAGGGGAAATAATATGAAACAAAACCTAGTACTAGTACTTCAAACTGTCACATAGAAGCTCCAAATGAAGAAGAGAGAATTGAACTGTTTCATGTGAGAGTCATATCCAAACATACCAAGATTGATACACATTTTGACCGTGGTTCACAAGTGAATTTAACCTCTGAATTCCAGGTCAAGAAACTTAATCTTGGGACCATTCCATAACCAAAACCATATCCACTTGGGTGGATTTGTAAGGATGCAAATTTACAGGTTTCAATGAAGTGTGTATTGCGCTTTGCAATAACTGCACATTTTGTTGACACAGTTGAATTAGATGTGGTTCCACTTGATATTACAGGTGTTGTGCCTGTAAGTCCTTACTTGTATGATAGGAAATATATCTTCCATCACCATGAGAACAAATACCATTTATTCAAATATGGCAAGGAGTACATTGTTAGAGCACATCACAAGAAGACAAATATTGCAATGGTAAATGTTGGACAGGTAAAAAGGTTGGTGAATTCAAGTAAGAATTTTGTTTTTCTAATGATTAAGCATAAAGCTGGTGTTAATCATGAGTCATTTGAAGATTTTGATCCTAAGTTGAAATTAGATTTATATGATGTGCTTGATGCACATCATGAGATGTTTCGGGAGCCAACAAGTTTGCCTCCTAAAAGGGAGATTCAACATGAGATTCAGTTTCAACAAGATTGTCCTCTTCCAAACATCAGCATGCATCGCATGTCGATAATGGAGAATTCTGAAATAAAGAGGCAAATCAAGGACTTGTTGGACAAGAGACTCATAAGGCCAAGCACTTTGCCATGCGGTTCACCTATAGTTCTAATTCCAAAGAAATATGGGACTTGGCACATTTGTGTTGATTTCATAGCCTTGAACAAAATAATGGTAAAAAATTGATACCCACTCCCAAGGATAGATTATTTGTTATATCAGCTGAAAGAAGAAAATTATTTCACTGAGTTAGATTTACAAAGTGGATATCATCAAGTAAGAATTTCATAAAGTGACATATGGAAGACTGCATTCAAAACCAAACAAGGACTCTTTCAGTGGTTGGTTATGCCATTTTGTTTGTGTAATGCACCGACGACTTCCATGCGTGTGATGGATAATGTTTTGAGTCCATTATTGATGAATTTTTTATTTTGTATTTATATGATATACTCATTTTCATAAAAACAAGAGAAGAGCATGTCTTGCATGTAAAGAGGGTACTTCATGTTTTGAAGAAAGAACAATTATTTCTGAGGATGTCTAAGTGCGAATTTGGAAAAACTTCTTTTGTTTATTTCGGACACATTGTAGGAGGGGTTGCATTGAGACTTGATCCTTCTAAAGTGGAAGCCATTGTGAATTGGCCCACTCTCAAATCAGTAACAGAGGTAAGAAGGTTTTTAGGAGCAGCTCAGTATTAGAGAAACTTTATTGCTAACTTTTCTGCTATAGCATCTCCTATGCATGCATTGAAAAGTGTGAAGAAAGGCTTCCAATGGGGAGGAAACCAGGGGCAAGCTTTTGAAGCTTTAAAACATAAAATCAATTCAGCTCTGGTTCTTGCATTACCGGATTTGAGACAACCATTCGAGATACAGACCGATGCTAGTGATTATGCCATAGGCACAATACTTTTACAACATGGTAAGCCTATCTCTTTTCATTCTCAAACATTCAATGGTGTTGTAATCAATTATCTAACATATTAAAAAGAGATGTATGCATTGGTAAAAAGTTTCAAGAAGTGGAAACACTACTTAATGGGTAAAGAGACTATTATTCATACTGATCACCAACCGCTACAGTACTTGCATTTGCAAAAAAAATTGCAGCAATCATGACATTTTAGGTGGATGGGATTTCTTCAACAATTTCACTTGGTTATAAGGTACAAGAAAGGTATTTTCAAGAAAATTTTTGATATGCTTTCAAGGCCTATTTTAAGTGCTTCTACTTTTCGTAAAAATGATTCTATTGTACATGAGAGTTACATAGAATAGTATGCATCTAATTCTACTTTTAAATATGTGTATGCTAGTTTGAGTGAAGGGAATCAAGTTGAGGAAAATGATTATCAATTTCATAACAATTTTCTATTTCATTTGGGCAAGTTGTGTATACCACAAGGATAGAGACTTAGTGTCATGAGAGAGGCTCATTCGTCTCTTATTACTGGTCACTTCGGGTAAAAAAAATAGTGCCGCATCTACAAAGGTATTGTTATTTCCCTTGCATGATAGATAGTGTGTCACGTTTTATAAGAGGATGTTCTATGTGTGCAACAAGAAAGCCTGGCAATAGGAAGCTTGGGTTGTACATCCCACTACTGGTACCATCAAGGCCGTGGGAGAGTGTCTCCATGGACTTTGTTGGAGCTCTACCTATGTCAAGAAAACAACATGATTATCTTTATGTAGTTGTGGATAGACTTAGTAAAATGTGTATACTTATGCCATGTAAGAAAACCATTACCATTGAACAAACTGCTAAACTTTATTTTCAACATGTATGAGTTCATTTTGGTTTTCCAACTTCTATCGTTAGTGACAGGGAGTCCAGGTTCGTTGGTATTTTTTGGACCAATCTTTGGAAGATGATGGACACAAAGTTGAAAAAGAGTATTGTTTTTCATCTGCAAAAAGATGGCCAAACCGAGGTGGTGAATGGAATTTTTGTGCATCTATTGAGAGGTTATTGCAACAAGCATCCCAAGTTGTGGGATAAACAACTACATTACATCCAGCGCGCTTACAACTGGGCCAAACACTCTTCTACAAATACTTCACCTTTTGAATCCTACTTTGGGTATTTTCCGAAATCCCCATTAGACTTCATCTATGAGAAGGATGTTGCAATTGATGGGCATAGTGATATTGACAAGGCTCAAAAGTTCATTGAGAAAATTCAGATTATTCATCATCAAGTTCAAGAATAGCTAGATAAGAGTCAAAGGAAGTAGAAGGAAAGGCATGACAAACATAGAGTTGATCACAAGTTTCAAGAAGGAGATGAAGTATGGTTTCACATAAGCAGAGAAAGGATTCAAGGAGAAGGTAAAAATCTCAAGCCTATTCATTACGGTCCATTCCATGTTATTAAACAAGTCAGTAATAATGCATTTCAACTTGAATTTCCTTCATATATGTAAATTTATTCCATCGTCAATGTGGAGAATTTACATTTGTATGAGCCTCCATTGATTGATGATCAAGGGAGTGACATTCAGCTGCCATCAATAGAAGATTTATCACTAGAATTTTTGGATGAGCTTAAGGAGGATGCCATCCTTGACAGGAGGACATGCACTTCTAAAAGAGGAAGTGTCGATTATCTTCAGATTGGGATCAAGGGCAGGAAACCATGTAAGGCAAGATGGATGGAAGTGGAAAAGGTTAGGGAGTTGTTCCCTCATGTTCTGAATAGGTGATTAAAGTCTTTTAGGGTCCAAAATCTTCCCAATAGGGAGGTGTGATTAAGAGATAAAGTCATATGCTCAGAAATGAAAGTGCTCGAAACAGGTCCGATCTTGAGCGACTGGAAAGGTCTTGTCATTGCGATTTCGACGTCATGAATGGTTCAAAAAACTAATGTCGTATGAGGAAGATATCGCGTTATGTTCATTTTCCCAAACAACAAAATTTTGGTGACTGGATGCCCAGTCAGCTTGCGGGTACAGTCAGCGAAATATTCTGGGAATATTCCATTTTTCTTCTAAGCCAATGTGGTGGCACCATGTGCCACTTTGTGGGCCATTGTATGTTGAGGATACAGAGGTTTATCTTGGTCGTTGGATGTGTTTGTAGAAGGGTGAATGATTGAGTGACATGTGGCAAGACCGCAGGCCGCCTCGTGTCCTCACAAGGTTAGTGCAAAATTTTGTGGAGCTGACAGGGGTCGAACCCATGACCTCTTCTCCACATGCAATACCAACCTGCCTACACCGTGGTTCTTAACTCTATACTTCTCCACATGTATTTAAAGTTTAACACTTTTTGCATTGAGGGTTTGGGAGGCCAGCCCCGAAGGACTAGCCCCCCTATCATATTTCCATCCACTTGGAACCGTGGCCCACATGTTAACCATGATGTTTAAATCAAACCTTTGGCGGATTGCTGCAAACATGTTCACATGCAGAGGTAAACAATAAATGCTATAGTTTCAAAAGGGTTCAGAACTGCATACTCCAGGTTCCAACCTCATCCAGAGGGTTAGTTGCAACAGTGATCACATGCAAAGGAATGTTTATTACGACGGTTATGTGGTGGGTTATGGAACCTGTAACTCCTAGTTCTAATCTCAAACAACGGGAGTTCAAACCATTAGTGGAGTAATCGGTGGGGTGGCATGTGACCACCTCGCCACTCACAATAAATGCTACCCTTATCTGCCTGCCAATTTTGGAGAGTGCCCCCAAATTTGGGGTAAACTATTAATTTATCTATTGTTAAACCACCAGCCTCTACATTTAGTGGAGCTTTTCTAGCTGTCTTTGGGAAAAATGCATTGGGAGGTCAATTTTCACTAATTTTGGTGAAACAAGAGTCTACCTAGACTAATTTGAGAAATATGGAGTCATTGGTAAAGAGAAGACAACCATTATAGGCCTGCAAACATATGTAATTTACAATTTTTAGCATAGTGATAAAGAGGGACATGCCATTGGGAGCTGGACCAGCAGATGTAGCCCAAGAGGGGTGAACTGCTTCATCAAGCCTACTGTGTAAAACTTATGTGTGGATATTTTTCTTTGTTATAATATGTTTTTCATTGTTTTTAAGGCTTATTTACATTCTTAAAGTTCACTAATTCATCAATAGTTCATGGTTAAACCTCTCATTCCTTAAGCAATCACATGAAGATAAATTGTACATGTTTATTTAACTGAAAGGAAACTTAGCACAGCAAAACTAATACACTCCTTTCAGATCATTAGAGCTGCTGAAAAGTGTCATTTCAGGATTGGTTAATGAGGTTGGTGATTTGTTGCAATGTGATTGGATGTTGGAGGACCAATTAGGTGAGGACACGTGGCAATCCCCGAAGGCCGCCACATGGAAATTCATTACTTAGCCTAGAATTCACTAATACTCCTCCATTTAGATCAAGTTGGTATCAGAACTACAGGTTTATTTTTATCTTGTGTTTCTTATGAAAATAGGGTTTGACTATTTGCAGGGTGAAAATGCTTACAAGGTTAAAGCTTCAGAGAGGAGAAGGAAAATTTGTTCATGCATATTCCCAAGTTAGAATAAAGAGAAGGAGGTCATATTTTCCACAAGCTCCACCTCAAGTCTCACCTCCATATATTCCTGACACTTCGGTATGCATGTCTCAAGGAGAAGAGCATACAAGCCTGACAAAATATGGAAGCTTCAAAAAGGATTTTTGGGACATGTCAGAGATGGTGAAGGTCCTCTAGGAAGAGAGGAACTCACAACTACAAGGTGGAGACTCTAGATCTTCAAGAGGAGAAGGTTCTCCAACAAAGGAAGAAGGTAAAAAGAATGGTGATAAACCACCATCTTGTCCAGAAGCTCCATATTTTTCTACAACTTTGATTCAAAATGCTAATGTAGAAATTCCTTCTAAGATGGAAGATGGACATGTTTGTGCCTTTTTTCCACATGATGTGGAGGATGAGGTTCAATCATTACCTTATGTTAAGGAGCTGAAATAAGAGAACAAAAGATCCAAGAGGACACCTTCAGAATTAGAACAGAGTATGAAGGCATATTTGTGTCTCAATCAAGAGATGAGACAAATGGTGATCATGCATATGCTCCTTATTTACATGCATCTATTAATGTAATTTTTTTTGTAGCCTTTGAAAGACACAAAAAATGCATTGGGTCTAAGCTTATGGAAAATATGGGTTACAAGGAAGGCTTAGGTATTGGTGTGTATCAACAAGGCATCAAGAAACCAATAGAGGTAAGAGAGAGACCTAAGTATGAAGGCTTGGGTTATGGTGCACCAAAAGAATGGTCTTCTGATGACAACTATTTTGTATCATGTACCTTTTGTCACAAAAGAGGACATGAGAAGGCAAGTTGTTGGACTTTGTATCTGGAACTAGTATCTACTTGGTTCTCCAAATATAAAAGAGACTTGAAGGTATCTCCATAGAGAGATGAAAAAGTTGAATAAGAAGCTGATTCAAGTTCTTATTTTCATGCAAGTTCATCATCTAGGAAGCATAATCCAAATGACTCCAAGAAAAGGTATACTCATCCTACTCATTTAAATTCTTCTCCTAAAGGAAAACAACTAGATTATTTGAGTGATATGTTGAGGAGAATGTCCCCATGCACTTTTTTCATTTCTTATAATCATTGTGTATATGAGTGCGACAAAAGAAAATCCATCATAAGAAGATGTTTATGTCTCTTGAGACTGAGAATGAGAAGAGGAAAACTCAATCAAAGAAAAAGGCATGTGAGCTAAAAATAGCTTAAAGAAACTTTTACACTCACTCCGATATCAGTGGGCATTGGATCGAGAAGTATTGGAAATTGTTTCCACGACTTCATCCTGGCAAGGGAAAGAAAGTAATGCAAGCACCAAAAAAGGAAGCGACAAAATAAAAATTGGCGCAATATGTGACCATCCATGAAGAAACTTCAAAAGAAGTAAAATTTCAAATAGAGGGTTCAATTACCATGTTGGGTAGGAATTGTTCAGACTATTTGTCCAGTTGAATACTGTAAGTCTTTCTTTGCACTAGTTGCATATCCCCATGGTGGGAATTTGTAAAAGTGATAATTCATGAATAAATAACTTACAAGCAATAGTGTTTTCTTTAGCATGTTTATGCTAGTTTGGCTTGGTTGCTAGTCAATTTAAATGGAAAATTTGGGTGTCAAGTTTCTCCATGTTGTAAAATGCATTTCTGTTTGATTATGTTGGAAAGCATTTTGAAAATCGTTGTATGACTAGTGGCAGAAAATTTGTATGTACCAATGTGTTCAACACTAAATTTCTACAAGTATTCACTAGGTGCAGCTTGTATTGGTTTAGGTAAAAATCTTTAGGACTTTATGCTCGATAAGGATTTTTTCAAATAAACGCCATTGAATTCTTCTTGGGAAGGAATTTTTTATGCATGGTCATAGCGGCATGGACAAGTTGAGAAGAACAGTCAACTTGAAACCTTTGGTCAAGTTACAGTTCAAGTTCAGCATGAAAAAGAACTATCAAGGCACTTCAAACTTGGATTGGTTTGAGTTTATAAGAATGAAGGAACTGCACCTTCAATTTCTAAACAGATGAAAAATAAATTTTGGAGACCAAAAGTCTTTTAGTGGGGAGATATGATCAGGAGCTCAAATTTAAGCACAAAAATAAAAGTTTTGGGAATCACCAGAAACCTAAACAACCAAATAAGTCTCGTTACCCTGATTCTGGCACACTTTGTTTCATCAAAAACCGACTCCGTATGTGAAAGTTAGAGCTTGCTGTTTGTTTTCACAAATAGCTAAAATTTGTGCAGAATTGATAGAAAGATGACTGTGCAGCATAGTCAGCAAAAAAAAAAAAGAATATTCCTAGAATGTTCCTCTAGTTTTTCCTATGAGGTGGTGGCAGGTGTCATTCCAGGGTTGGTTTTTAAGTTGGTTTGTTGTCATGTTACCATTGGTATTTGAACACACAAATGGGAGGAGGATGCGTGGTGTAGCCAAGGGCCACCACTTGCCCCCTCCCAAAGGTCAAATTAAACTATGTCATGGGCAAATGTCATATTATATGTTTGAGCAAAATTTACATATGGCGGAAGGGCGGTGGTCAGGGTTGACCTCGTGACCTCCCCCACACAAGCGCATAACAATGCCAACAAGCCAAATGTTACAATTTAATATATATGGGGCGACACATATATTTAAAGTTTTATATTAAACCTGATGGGCGGATGGAGGGGGCCAGCCCCTCACCATGTGACTTCACCATATAACCAAGCAGAGCGCTCCAAATTAACCATGCCATTATCACACTGAACCACCACTTAAATACCACTTAATCACACTTACCAGTGAATTAATACATGATTATATTGGTGGTTAGTTTGACGGAGTCCACCATTTTCGACAAAACTTCAAATTTGTCGGAGTTAACTAGAGTTATCTCCAAATTTAGTGGATCTTTCTTAGGAGAAACTGGAAGAATTCATAACGTGGGCAATTTTCGACCGAATTGAGCACCAAAAGTGGCTAGATAGCCATTTTCAAGCATTCCTGACTCATTGGTGGAGGTTTCGGAGGCAGAGGAGCAATTTTGGAAGTTATTTTTCTAGCTTGATAATTAAATATACCCAGGGGCCACCAGGAGTGGAGGCCATATCTACTTCACCTGAAAACCAATTGAAGAGCCAGAAGAGGCGATTTAGGGGTTTTTGGATGTTTTGAATCCATTAGTAACCTTTTCTTACTAATTTGAGCACATATTCATGGTCATATTGCAGTTTTTACAAGTAAGGTGTATGGATCAATCAGATGTTTAAAGCAGTTTTGGAAGTTGTTGAGCATGGAGGAGACCTTGTAGGGGTTTTCCCATTTCCAGAAACTTTTTGCATCAGTTTTGATCAACATGGTTCATCTCTAGTTTGACTTATTTATTCATGAAGTTTTTTAATGTATTATTTAGTGTGGAATTGAAGGGTGTATGTGAGGGGCTTCTAGTTCTCATCGATGAAAGAATGTCATATTTGTAGGAGATATGTTGTGTTGTTGATATTGTGAGTGTTCTTTGGATAAGAAAATTACCTTGAAGGGGTAATATCCACATGCTATTGGCAGTAAAACTGATATGTACTTTTGACACTAAATACAAAAAGATGTCTAGTCATGTTGATGGGCGAGGAGATGTAGCCCAAGAGGGGTGAAATCCTTCATAATTGGCTTTTGTCTTGTGGTTTGATGCATATTTATTTTCAAGTGTTTGATGATTTCATGCTTTACATTTTTTTCATGGAATTACACTGTTGAAAGACATTTAAAAGAAACCATTGAATTGATTTGATGTTTAGCTCAAATATATGCACATAAGAAGAAATCATGTTGAAAATTAGCAAGAGGTAATTATCATAGCATTCACTAATACTCCTCCATTCAGATCAATAGTTCTCACCTTGGCCTGCATTCCTATTCCATTTTTGAGAATTTTAATTCATTTTTTTCCTAGTTAGGGAGACCTTGGAAAAGTAGGGCTTTTTGGCGACGAATGTGGGTTTCACCCATCAGGGCCGCGTTGCTCGCCTTGGTCTGTAAAATAACAGTGCACTGCTAGCACATGAAAATTGGCACACAATCGTGCTTGCACTGTGAGAAAATTTAATTTGTGAAATGCTCAAATTTTTACTAGTGAATTGCCAAATTTTCTCCATGGAATATTCTTAATGCTTGTTAGTTAATGTTTTGCACGAAAATTATGGAGATTTAGTGGAAAGAACAAGGTCATGAGGCCGAGGATCGAGAAGCAAGATGAGATCCAAATTTCATAAGGGCACTCCACAACTGCGGATTGCTCAAATTCTTCTAAACACATGGGATGAGGTCCTCAGTGTATTTATTGCAGTACTTGGTGAGATGGTGGGATATAGACTACCAAGTTTTTTTCATTGGTGACAAGGACTTAGATATTGATAGTTCCAATATCTATTGCATCATTAGTTTGTCCCAGAGGGGACTACCGGTCCAGCTGGGAGGGTCTAGACCAGGTGGAGAGAATACATATATGCTCATCTCCAGACATTGCAGTGGTGGGTCTGCTAAGACAAAGAGTGGGAAAATTGACATCAAAATTGTCAATGACCCAGCTCTTTAGATATTTCTTTACACCATACCTATGGTGACAGGGGTACAGGCCCTTCATGATACGAGAAAGTCTCAATTTCAGTATCTCGTGGATTTCCTAATTCCAATAGTCTTCAACTGGTACGAGGGATTGTTGGTCAACTTGAAGGATAAACTCACCAAGTAAAAAATGGTAAATCTGAAGCAGTTTGGATACAGATCAATCTTAGTGACTCTCTTCCTAGAGAGGGTGCCATTGTTTCAATGTTAGAGTATAGAGGTGGGACCTCCTACACCGAGGGATCCACCACTCCAGAGATGTAGCGAGTTGATGCCTCACCATGGTGGCGGGAAACATATGGCATTCCTTCTAGCAATATTTGGGTGGATCTACCAGCAGCTTATCATGATTGATGATTGGCCGTATGTAAGGACATATTTTAGGGGAGACCCAAATATTCCTCTTCCACCAGGAGTACAATGGAATTACCTTGGTAAGAAATTGTTTTTTAAATTTTTTTCCATATTTGATTTTTTTATATGTGTACTAAGAGTTTAACTTATGATTATTGATTGTAGATGTTGAAGCGATGACACCTCCAAGGTTATCCCAGGTAGTGTGATGGGTGGTTCGATAGGTTGAGGCAATTTTTTACGATGAGGATGCTAACCCCATAGTCAATGTGGAGCGTAACCTAATTGATGAGAGGCATACTGGACTATGCCTCATTCTATGATATACTGTTGCAGTATAAGAGACATAAGATGGGATTTCAGCTCAACTTCATCATCTGTTAGGTCTATTAGTCAGAGTTGTAACATATTACCACTAGAACTATGCTAGAGGTTAGATAAGCCTCTTTCATTAATTTTGAATACACATATGTAGGCTCGAGAAGCCATGTGTCTTGGGACACAAATTTTTGACATTTTGATGTAGAAAACTTTATATATATATATATATATATATATATATATATATATATATATATATATATATATATATATATATATATATATATATATACATTTTCCTATTGTTATTTAATGATATGTATCATGATGATATTTTTGGTTTCTACATGTGAAGCAAATGTCTGTCTAACACATACTTAGCTAATGTATCGATTAATGTATTCATATGTCTTGGAATATTCTAATAAGTAATGTAATAAAAATTTCATTCCAATAATCAAACACATAGATACATCCACATTATTTGAGTGTTTCTTACTGAATAATGTCCATTCAATTTTAGCACAATGAGCCGCGAGTTGAGTTTAACAACCAAAGCTCTAGTCCCATGAGAAATAACTTCTAATAATAGTTTGATAACCGCACTATACTCAGCAATGCTGTTAGTTGTTTAACCCAACCATACGCCTTGAAAATTCACTAACTTGCCATTATGACCAAAGAGTGGCCATGTTGCGGAATAAAAATTCCGTGTACTATGACAGGTGCCATCATCAAAACCAACATTAATGGTTTGACTACATCTGCAAACCATGTGGAACACAAGGTAAGAATAGGAAAACATGTCTACAAAATCAAACAATCATGCAAAAAATAGTTGCACACTAATGAATAAAACACACTAATGTACAAAAGTATTTACACCAAATCGATCATAATACTTTTTTAGATAGATCCCATTGGGGGGATTAACCAATTGATTCCCTTAATTACTCAGGCCATCTCATAGGTGCCTTTTTATAATACTCGTTTAACAATAAATGGCCCATGCCACATTGGTTCAAGTTTCCTAACTCCCAACTTATCATGAGCTTGATCATATAACAAGACCAAGCCACCTTCAATAAAAACATGCCAAGTCACAGATTTATCATATTGTGCTTTAACTTGTTTCTTTTGAGCTTTGATAACCAAAGCAACAATTCATCGGGTCTCATCGAGACGTTCGAGATAAAGAAAATTTTCCTCTTCTAGTGAAGAACCATCGAGTAACTCGAAAGATAGCTTCAAACAATGAATTTCACACTCAATTGGGAGCGTGGCTTATAGACCATACACCAATTGGAATGGCATGAATCTATTTTTTGTCTTAGATAAAGTTCAGTATGCCCATAGAGTTGAAAATAGCATAAGATGCCAATTCCCTTTATGTATCCCAATGGTTCATTGAAGTATCATGACCAGAAATTTGTTAATGGCTTCAACCTGGCCATTAGCCTCTGGATAGTAAGAATTTGAGTTGTCATGATGCAAGCCCAGCTAAGCGATAAGATATGTCATCATATAATTTCACAAATGAGAGCCATGGTAAGTGACTATGGCCTTCGGGACACTGAATCTAGCTATGACATGGTTAAAAAGAAATTGCACCACATTTTTACCTTGATCATCATATTTAGGCATTGCCTTGGCCCGCTTGGTGAAATAATCGATGACAATGATAATATAACCATGTCCCCCGGTCGAGCGAGGGTTACAGGGCATGAAATTGATGCCCCCTTTTGTAAAGAGTCTGATGGTAACAAATACGTGCAACTGTCTGGGCGGGATGTGTTCTTTGCGAAAATATATTTGGCAGTCATGAAATTTTTTAACAGTAAGGATGCAGTCTTTGAAAATGGATGGCCAAAAATAATCCACGCGCAAAATATTTTGAGCAGTAGCATAACTAGACATATGACCGCCACATGCCCCATAGTAACATTCATTCAAAAATTTCTCAGCTTCCACAGGATTCAAACATTGACGAAGGACATAATAAACACTAGTACGATAAAGAGTATCCCCAATAATTCGATAAGGTTGGGACTGGTGACGGATTCAACATTACTCAGAGTGAGATAACTCTGGTCAAAAGGTTTGGGTCTGGGGATAGATAATGGTATCACCATACCATAGATCAAGATTACTGATGAGAAATATTGATTCATCTAGAATCAACTCATTAAAATGAGTGGGTGGAGTTGTAGATGGAAGAGCACAAATCAACTCAACGAAAACTAGTGATTTCTTCAATTTGGGTTTAGGAAATTCTAAATCAAACTCCTTGAGGATAAAAATCCATTTGGATTATTTTCCCCCAAGTAACTGATGAGTCAGGATGTAATTCATGGGGTTACAATAAGAAAGCACAGTAGTTTTGTGTAGGAGAATGTAACAGCGAAAGCGTTGGATAACATAAACAACTGCCAAAACGAGTTTCTCTACATGAGCATAACATGTCTTAGCATCAAAGATATTGTGACTCAAGTAGTAGATAATATGCTCATTCCCATCATCGTCATCCTAAACTAGCACCATACCAATGGTGTCGTCGACGGCAGCTAAATATAGGAAATAATCACGTGGATAATTAGGGGGATGCAACAAAGGCGCACTAACCGTAGAGCTCTATTTAAAGCATCGAAAGAAGATTGAGTGATTTCATCCCAAATAAACGAGACCCATTTTTTCAACAAATCAATAAATCCTTCAACAAGCTCTGCATAATTCAGGACAAAACGATGGAGAAAGTTCACTTTCCAATGCAAACTATGCAGTTGATGAATAGAAGAGGGAGGAGGAAAATTCATGATAGCCTCAACTTTCATTGGATCAATCTAGATGTCTTCCTTAGAAACCACAAATCCTAAGAGATGACCAAATTCAACGCAGAAGACACATTTGTGAGTATTCAACCAAATGTATAGTGTCGACAACGAAGAAATCTCGCTTGAAGATGAGCAGGATGATCTTGACGTTCCGCCGAATGATTAGGAAGATCATCAAGATACGACTAGACTATGTTATTAATATCATGAAATGCATAGGACATAGCTCATTGGAAGTTAGCACCAGTGTTCTTCAGACCAAAAGGGAGATTTCTGTATGAAAATTTTCCCAAGGAAAGATAAAGGTACTTTTATGTTGATCAGAGGGGATAATGTTAATCTAGTTGTAACCAGAAAAACTGTCCATATAAGAAAAAAATTCACTCCCAGCACATTCATCAATTATATGATCGATAAAAGGAGTGGGATAGTTATATTTAGGAAAATAATGATTGATATCATGGTAATAAACACAAACACGAATACTTCATTGTTTTTTGGTAATAGGAACAATATTAGAAATCCATTCTGTCAAAGGTATAAGATAAATGAATCCAGCATTGAGAATTTTTTCAACTTCTCCCTTTATGGTAGTTTCATTTCTTGGATGCACCACACGATGATGTTGATGGAAAGGTTTCGAGTCTGGATAGGTAGGAATCTCGTGCACCACAATACTAGGATCGATTGTCGACATTTATTCATGCGTTCAGGTGAAGACATCATAATATTATTTAAACAGGGAAGTGTAAATCTCGATCTCATCAGGAGAACAAGAAGCCTTGACATGAATATTCTCGAAAATCCCTAGCTTGATAGATATGTCGATCAGAATGGTAGTCAAAATTTTGACCATGTTTCCTTTAGAAAGGATTTTACGAACGAAGATGGGATTCTGATGTGGACCAGTCGATTAAGGGAAAACACGGGTTTCCAGACAGGTAGAAATTTCACCAAATATTGGGAGAAATGACGAACGATGATGACCATCATTCCAAGGGGTTTCTTCGAGAAACATAACTTCTAATATACTCTCATTAGTCAGAAATTTCTCATTCATAAGAACATCAAAATCCCATGAATCAAATAAGGGGGATTGTAAGTACATGTCTAGAGACAAAACCAATTTATGGTTGGAATGAAATGCAGTCGTAGAAGCCAAAAGGATTTCTTGATACATCTATTTGACAGGGCTAAGCAGCATAACGCTGCAAAAACTATAAATCTGGTCAAGGCTGTGAATGATCCAGGGGTCGTGACTAGATGAAATCATGTTTACTAAAGAAATTTTGGGAGGCAGAAGGGAGAAAATTCCCATCATTGACGAGTCTTTGAAGAGACCCGCTCCGAAACTCTTATAAGGAACAATGATATTCCTAATATACAGTACATCATGAGCTGAAGAATTAGGTGAAAAGAAGGCAAGATGATCAATCGTAATGATTTTTCCCTAATGGGGAAAAAGAATAACATGGAAAAGGGTAGAGACTACGCAAACAATTGCATGGGTCCAACTATGACCAAGTAGAAGATTATAGTTGAGGTTGACATCCACAACTTCTACTTCCATATCAACTTTTTTTCCCTCCAGCTAGATTGGTATAGATTTAAGAATAACATATGGCCAAGAACCTCTGCCATCGAAATGTTCTAGAGTATTAGGAGAATGACTTAGTGGAGAAGATTCGATGGATTTTTGTTATGAAATGATCTCCAAAAATAGAATAAAAGAGAGATCAACGCCTTGGAAATAAGCCACTTCGAGGGCGCAACCTCCTTTACATTACATTAATGAACAATTATTGGATGATACAAATGACCAAAACCTCCTTCTATATATAGGAGTCCATGGGGTAACAATATAATCCTAGCCGACATAGAAATAATAATGTAAGGGCACAATAATAACAATATTGGGGTTATCGGGGTACAACAATAATAATAAGGGGGCTACACTAACAACAATAAGGGACTACACTAGTAATATAGGGACCTAACATGCCCCTCTCCTTAAAAAAAGTGTTTTCCTCAATGCTTGAGTGGCTCTAGGTGCTTATGTATAAAATTCTCATCCTCCCATGTAGAATCTTCAGTGGGTAAGTTCTTCCACTTGATGAGATACTCTGAAATTGATCGATTTCATAGATGTCAAGTTCTTGTTTCCATGACTGCTTCATGTTCCAATATTATTTTTCCTTCCTCATCAAGTTCTGGAAATATTGTTTGAACTGGAAGTTTTTCACCTATAACCTTCTTTAAGAATGAAACATGGAAAACTGGATGCACTCACGAAGAAGCAGGAAGCTCCAATTTGTATGCCATAGTACCAATCTTTTGCAATAGCTTGTAAGGACCATAGTACTTTGGTGATAATTTATTATCCGTCTTAGCTTGCTTGAGGGACATTTGTTTTTATGGTTGTATTCGTAAAAATACCGAGTCCCCTACATCAAAACTTCTCTCGCTCTGACGTTGATCTGCCTGTTGTTTCCTTCGATTTTGTGCCAAATTTAGGTTATCCTTTAATATTTGGAGAACTTCTTTTTGATGCTCGATGTGATCTTCCACCGCTTGAATCTTAGAATTTTATCTTAAAGATGATGTGATGGACAGTGGATGATATCCATAAAGTGCCATAAATGAGGTCTTTTTTTCTACAGTATGGAAGGAAGTGTTATACCACCATTCGGCGAGAGGTAATCACTTGACCCATTTTTTTTTGTTTATCAGATACAAAGAAACGAAGAAATACTTCCAAACATTTATTCACTATCTCAGTTTGGCTATCAGATTGAGGATGATAAGATGAGCTATGAGTTAGTTGAGTACCCAAACAAGAAAATACTTTCGTCCAAAAATTTCCAGTAAAAATGGGATCTCTGTCGCTTATAATAATCTTTGGGATTCTGTGCAGCTTTTGAATTGTTTCCATAAATGTAGTAGCAACTGTACTTGCTTTAAATGGATGAGATAATGAACAAAATTGTGCATACTTGGTAAGTCTATCAACTACCACCATGATGACACTCTTTCCTTCGTACTTAAGTAAAACTATGATAAAATCCATTGAAATATCCTCCCAACGTTGACTTCGAATGGATAAAGGTTGTAGAAGACCCAGGGTATTCATTGTTTCAACTTTATTTTTCTGGAAAACCAAACATTCTGCCACAAACTTTTGAATACTAGATTAAATGCCGTCCCAAAAAATTATTTCTTCACCCTATGGTAAGTTGTTAAAAATCCTGAGTGTCCTCCTAAAGGAGAAGTGTGCAATTCCAAAAGAATATTTTGTTTTAGTTGGGAATTATTACAAAGATAGAAGTGATATTTGTACCATAAGGAATAATTTTTCGAACTAAATGAATCAGATCTACTAGGATCTTGCTGCAACTTTTGAATGAGTGTCCACACTTTTTCATCCTTCTTCCATTCATCCCTTTCTTCGGTTATCCGATCTGGTTGGAGAATAGAAATGGCACAAAGAAATGCTCCACCTCTTCATTCTTTCTTGAGAGTGCATCCGCAACAACATTTAGCTTCCCCTTTTTGTAAATGATTTCAAAGTCATAACCCAACATCTTTGTGACACTTTTTTGATGCTCTTCTTAAGATAGTCTTTGTTACAAAAAGTGTTTAAGACTATCATGATCATTTTTTACCTTGAAGTGTCTTCCCATTAGGGAAGGTAGTTATTTATTAGTGCATGTATTATTGCTGATATTTCCTTCTCATGAATAGCTTTATGTAAATACTTTCCTTTGATTGGATGAATTTCAAAAGCAATGGGTCTTCCTTCTTGCATTAAAACAACACCAATTCCATTTCCTAGGGCATCACATTCCACTATAAAGGTTTTTGTGAAGTCTGGTGTAGCTAAGACCGGTGCTATGCACATTGCCTCTTTAAGATGTTCAAAGGACTTAGTTTCTTTAGGAGTCCATGAAAATGCATCTTTCTTCAATAATGTTGTTAGAGGCAGTAATGCTATTATACCATAATTCTTAACAAACTTGCAATAATACCCTGTTAACCTGAGAAATCCTCTCAACTACTTTAGGGTTGTGGGTACTTTCCATTCCTTAATGGATTTAATTTTGTTAGGGTCTACCTTAACACCCTTGTGAGATACAATATGACCCAGATATTCCACCTCTTATACTCCAAAGAAACATTTGGATGTTTTTTCATATAATTGTTTCTCCTCTAATAGTTTGAGCACCCTATCAACATGTTGAATATGATCCTTCCAAGACTTGTTGTAGATTAGTATATCATCAAAAAATACTAGCACAAATTTTCTAAGGAAGGGTTTGAAAATGGAATTCAGCAACCCTTGAAATGTAGAAGGTGCATTGGTAAGGCCGAAAAGAATGACCAAAAATTCATAATGACCCTCATGAGTTCAAAATGTTGTTTTTGGAATATCTTCAGCTTTCATTCTAATTTGATAATATCCTAAATGAATATCCAACTTGGTAAAATAAATTTCTCCATGTAATTCATCCAATCATTCATCCATCATAGGAGTGGGAAATTTATCTTTAATAGTGAGCTTATTGAGCTCCCTATAATTCAGACACATGTGCCATGATCCATCCTTCTTGTGCACCAATACTACTCGAGAAGAGAAGAACTTTGACTAGGTTGAATTATACCAGCCTCTAACATTTTTGCAATCATACGTTCAATTTCGCTCTTTTGGACATACGGATATCTATAAGGCCTTATATTTGGAGGAACACTTCTTGGAATCAAATGAATAGAATGATCATTATTAAGAATAGGCGGGAGTCTTTTGCGAGTTTCAAAACACCTTGGAATGATTGTCCAAGACTTTTTTGAGATCTTAAAAAATAGATGATTTTGATGTTGCAACTTCTAGTGAGCATAATTGTGCAATTACGCGTTGTTGTTCTTTGTTCAGAAGCTTTGTCATGACATTAGAGCTTATTAACTTTACAGGCTTCCCTGCGATGTAGAAATTTATTAATACTGATAGTATTACAAGATTATTCTGATCTAAAAAATTAATTATTATGTTAAATACATAATCCTTCCACTTAATTCTTTGCGGAAATTAAATTTCCAATTTCAAAACACATGAAGAAAATCAATCATACATAAACATAGTTGTTTAGTAGGAAATCTTAAAGCTAAAACCCCAACTATCATATAATATGTATATCAATGGATCATGTAACAATCTCATACAAATCTTAGTACATCAAGATCTCAGTACAATCAACAATCATTACACATTTGTGGAGTACTAAAAAGGTATGCTTTTGATGATTATTTCAGTGGCTTTTTAATAGAATTTGTGAACCTTTTGTATCATGAATTTGGAAAGTAATAAGGAACTATAACAAAACATGTGAGAATTGATGTGCATAACTTAGCCACTGATAATGGTTATTTTCTATACAGGAAAAGGAGAAAACGAAGAGTTGCCGCTCCAAAGGAAAGGACAAAGTGGAGATAACTGCTGTCCCTCTGAACGAGAACCGAACGCAAACAAAGATAAACAGATCACAGCAAATCGGCTCGGAAAAGAAGGAGAAGACAC
This sequence comes from Pinus albicaulis, assembly GCA_034641835.2. NCBI lineage: Eukaryota > Viridiplantae > Streptophyta > Pinopsida > Pinales > Pinaceae > Pinus > Pinus albicaulis. Next base: position 1,066,944,547 of record CM076570.1, read on the forward strand.
CAGCTCAGCGCAAAAGAAAAGACAGGATGAAGAGTTAACAGTTTGGCGAATCCCTCAGGATCTTCGATCCTGAGGGATCGCTGCTTTATTTATCTTGTTACTTGGACATCTCCACCGTCGTCTTTATTAAAAGAGACAGCACTGTTAGTTTAAGGGGGATATCGAGAGATAGGATACGTTTTTATGTAATCTTCTGTAAGACATCAGCTTTGGTTATTAAGTTTCGTTGAGAACTGGTTCGATGTATTTTTGATCAATGCATTAATAAAAGCTTGGTGATTATTCCATCTTCGCGTCTGCATTAACTTAAAGCGGTGTATCCTTGGAGGCTAAGGGCCCGGCCCCGAAGGACACTTGCTTCTGTACCATTACGACTTTACTTCTGTGTGGTTTGTTTATCATTGTTATTTGGTAAATTGATATGCGTTACAAGTTCATATTATATACTCTGTTAAAGTTTAAATCATTGAAGTCTTTGCTGATAGAATTGTATGTTGACTCTGCATCAAGTTATTTATCCTTTCAAGAGTTAATCGCATATTCTTACTGTTATGTTACAGAGCTGTTATACTAAACGTTCGTGTTGTGTGCGTTTCTCATTTATCAGTACTGTTCTATAATTCATTAGTTGTTATTGCTGTTCCATCAGTGTGATCTGTGTGAATCGCCTTTAGAGTGAAGGAATGTTATTTGATTGCAAAGAGTGTATAGATCAAGTTTGGTTATAACCCGCGGGACTTAGTTATTCAATTGCTGTTCCATTTTAGAGTTGCTGTTCCATTCCAGAATTGCTGTTTAATCCTTTATTTACTTTGCTATTCCATTTACTTGCATTTGATGTTTTGGTGTGAGAGATGATCTAAGGCTGTAGTGAGCATTGGCAGTCACTGTCTAGCTCCCAGGCTCGTGATCTATGCTCTAGTTCCTTTTCCATCAGTTTCCGAAGGGATGGGTTATCATTGCCGAACCCTTGACTGATAAGTTATTGAGTTTTCTGAGTGTGTGATTTATTTCTTTAAAGTAATTTAATTTCAGTTAAGCATCCGTTTACTCTTGTATTTCTTAAGCATTGTACTACTAGCATTACTCTGACAAATGAGCCTCGGATTGAGTCACTCTTTGTAATGACAAAACGCTCTCGGGTTGACATATTAATGTGAGGTAATTAGAGGTGAAAGAGACCCTTTTTATAGCTCCACATTTTGGCGTCGTTGCCGGGGAAAGAGTGTAGCCATTTGTCTTTTTCAGAGTAGTGTACAAGCCTGCTAGGGAGGAGTTGGATCATAAAAACGGAAGGTAAGAACCTACGTGCGGAGCATGTAACAACCCTGCTCCACTATCCGCTTTCCTAACAGATTTTTTTTTGCTTTGTTTGAATAAAAGTTGGTAGTTCATTTTTTTAGAGTGCATGACTAAGCAGAAAAGACCAGAAAAAAATATCAAACCCCCATCCAAGCCTGAAAAAGCTAAGGGGCCGGTGACCCTTGGCCGAACGACCTTCATAGACGAAATCTATAAGAAAACAGAATCTCAGCCATCAGTAGGCTTTAAGAAAAACATTTCTAAACCGCCTACTAGTTCCCTTCAGGCCACGGGATCACCATCTGTAGCCTGTGCTGAGGTGCATAGTCAAACTGAGGAGCAGGACTTTCAAGAAATTGAAAATTCCACTCTAGAATTATTGCAGGAAGGGAAATCTAGAAACTTTTGTGAAGGAGAAGGAGAAACAGGGGAAACCAAGGAACCAAAATCTCCTCTTGAAACAAATCAGCCATTAGATAGCCCAGATAAGGGGAGTGCTGCGAAAGTCATTGTTGAAGAGATTCAATCTCCTCAGACACCTGGGATTCCCATTATTCCAGATAAGGGGAGCGCTGTTAAAATTATCCCTGTCCCTGTCAAAACAGTTCCCACTCAACCTAGGAACACCCTCCTAGAAATCCCAGAAGGTTATTGGCATATATTCGATCCTATGGCTCAAAACCAACCAAATGCTCAAAACCAGCCAAACACTCAAACCTCTACATTACAATATCCTATAGTGGATTCTGCAGCAAATGCACCCATGAAAGCTATTCCTCTTCAGCATATCCCTACATTTCACGGACTCACATCAGAAGATCCGGATGCATTCTTATTCGAATTCGATGTGTTATGTAGGGGGTACGATTACACCACCGATCCCCAAAAATTGAAATTATTCCCCTCTACATTAAAAGGGGCTGCTTTAAGATGGTTTATGGGGCTAGGTGGCGGGGTTATCAACAATTGGGATCAAATGAAAGAATCCTTCTTAAAGAAATACCAGGATTATTGTAGGTCTAGAGAATTAAAAGACGAAATGACAGCCAGACCAAATGAAACATTAGAGGAGTATGTGGAACGTTTTCAGTATAATCTACAAAGATCTCCTTATGCATCGCTACCTTTACCTGATAATGTGTTAAAAACTGCATTAATGAGGGGTATGAAGGAACAATGGATTGAAACCTTAGATATTATGGAAAAAGGGGATATTTATCAAGAGAATTTTACTGACATCCTTGATTTGTGTATCAGGAGTTCGAGAGCGACCTGAGAATAAAACCGAGGAATGCAGTCAAGGTTTAGAGATAAACAAAGTATCGACGGAAAGACTAACCCATTAGAAATTTAATTTATTAGAAAATTTTAAAGCGATGTATAGGGTTTTAACTACACAACTTGATATTGTGCGGGCTAAACAAGTGGAGGCAGAACAGAATATGGCAATCTTCTGCCCCCGATGCAGAAAAAAACATAGCCACAAGGAGTGTCCACTGGATAAAGTCCAAACATGCGCCATCTGTACAAAAGATCACCTTACGGAGAGCTGCCCCTCACCTCCTGGATTGAAAGCTGTATATAAGGAAGCAGAAGAAGAACCAGAATCGGTGAATTCGATCAACCAGTGCCGCCAGTGGCAGCCAAGACAACCTGGTATGTTTCCAGACCCAACCTCTTTCTTTCAAAACCCACAGTATAATGCTCAACAATATGGTATATGGCAAAATCAATCTCAACCCCCATTTACAAACTGGTCACCACAATCATTTCCTTCTTCAAATCCATGGCTGAATCAAACAAGCCAAACTGGTTGGCCGAATTTCCCTTACACTCCACCATATTGGAAAAATGGCCCATATCCTTCACAATGGACTCCCTCTACTTCACAAAGTTCACCCTGGCAGACAAGCTGGCAAAGACCAATGTACCACCCAGCTGGAACTATTCCGCTCCCTCAACCTACTTTGCCAGCTTTACAACAAAATCCCTAGTCTAACCTGAGACCGCAACTCCCAGCCCAACCCGATCCCAATCCAAATAACAGACAGGTCCAATCCATCCAAATCATAGAATCACCAGAAGCAGGACCCGACTTGAGGGAGTGCAACGACCTTCAGTTAAGATCTGGACGTATAATTGAAACTGAGGGAGATAAAACAGTACATATTGAAGATCAGTTACCCAGAGAACATCAGTCACAACAAGAGGATGTAAATAAGCAACAAACTCATAATCAAGCAACCACATCCTCTCCTCCGTTCCCAGAACGATTAGCCATACCTCGACCTATACAATATCCTGACTTTGACATTCTGGGAGAATTACAAAATCTGTACATAAATATTCCATTCCTCCAAGCCATTCAAGACATTCCCATATACGCAAAAACTATCAAAGAATTGTGCATAAAGAAACCAAGGAGGAATATAACAAATAATCCAAGAGTCCAAGTAGTCGAAACTTTATCTGATCTATTGTCTGGAAGAGAAACACCCCTTAAATATGAAGACCCCGGGAATCCAATTATAACTGTTCAAATTTATGGTCAGACCCTGTCTAATGCCTTAGTTGATCTAGGGGCTGCAATTAATATTTTAACAACCACAACCTGCCAAAAGCTCGGCATTACATCTGTAGAACCCACCTCTACTCTGTTAGAATTGGCTGACCGATCTGTGGTTAGACCAGAGGGTACTCTACATGATGTCATGGTCTCTGTAGAATCCTGGGAGTATCCAACCGATTTCCTGATAATTAATCCAAAAACCCGACTTGATGGACATCCACTAATTTTAGGTAGACCTTGGCTCGCTACTGCCGATGCCTACATTGGCTGTCGGCAAGGAAATATGACCATAACCAGAGGACCGAATAGCAAAAATTTAGTTCTATATCCTCCAGCGCAGCCAAGTGTCACAATGATTAAAAATAATAAGCACCCTGTATCATATCTTACTGATAACATCAGATCTCCATTAACTATACAAGAGGCACTTGATTTCAAAGATCAAATAGAAGACGATGCCATTAATAATTGCATTACTCAAACTGAACCTCGCACACAGTGTCACATGATAGAAGCAGCATTTGATAATGACCTGGAGGAAGATCCCTTGAAAGATATGCATGACCAAACGATACCTGTTACTTCTGTTGCAAACAGTAAAACTGTGGAAATTGCACCGGGAAAAACTTTAAACATCAATGCCAATCTCACACCTGAACAAGAAACAAAGCTCATCCATCTGTTAACAAAATATCAAGAAGCATTTGCATGGGACTACCCTGACATGAAAGGAGTTGATCCCCAGTTATGTACACACCACATTTACACAGAAAAAGACGCCAGACCTGTTCGTCAGCCGCAAAGGAGACTTAATCCTCATCTAAAGGATGTGGTAAAAGCTGAACTTCAAAAACTTTTAGATTTCAACTTTATCTATCCTATTTCTGATAGTAAATGGGTCTCTCCGCTTGTGGTGGTACCAAAAAAGAACGGAAAATAGAGAATTTGTGTGGATTATAGGGAACTAAATAAGGCAACACAGAAAGATCATTTTCCTCTCCCTTTTATAGATCAAGTACTGGATACTTTAGCAGGGAAGAAATTCTTTTCTTTCCTGGATGGCTTTAGTGGATACAATCAGATTTAGATTGCCCCTGAAGACCAGGATAAAACTACTTTTACTTGTCCCTGGGGAACATTTGCCTATCGAGTTCTACCTTTTGGCCTATGTAATGCTCCTGCCACATTTCAAAGGGCTATCCTTAGCATTTTTTCAGATTTAATAAATGATGGACTTGAAGTTTACATGGATGACTTTACACCATATGGAGATGATTTTGATCCAGCTCTAGATACCCTAGAAAAAGTCCTACAACGCTGCATTGTTACCAGGCTTTGCTTAAGCCACGAAAAATGTTTCTTGATGATGACTGAAGGACTTATCCTAGGACACTATGTCTCAGCAGCCGGCATTCAGGTAGACCCGGCCAAAATCCAAATACTTTTGCTTATTCCCACTCCTACTACTCAAACAGAGGTACGTAGTTTTCTTGGATTTTCAGGTTATTATAGACGATTTATAGAGCATTATTCGCACATTGCTGCTCCTTTATATGCACTGACTGGTAACGTTGATTTTCTTTGGACAGACAAATGTGACCGTGCTTTCGAGGATCTAAAGAAGCTTGTATCCACAGCCCCAGTCCTTCGAGGACCAAACTAGGACCTACCATTCCAGATATCATCTGATGCCTCAGATACAGCCATTGGCGCAGTCCTTGGGCAGGAAGAGGATAAAAAACCATATGCTATCTACTACATCAGCAAAAATTTATCCCCTGCTGAATTGAATTACACTGTTACTGAAAAAGAATTCCTAGCTGTAATACATGCTGTCAATAAATTTAGACATTATATCACAGGCTACCCTGTTATCTTGTATACAGACCATTCTGCTATAAAATATCTAGCAAATAAGCCTGTCACAAATGCCAGAGTAACTCGATGGTTAATCTTATTACAGGAATTCGACATCACAATCAAGGACCGGCCTGGCAAAGAAAACCCTGTAGCCGATTTTCTTTCAAGAATACCAAAATCAAGCGATGCAGCAGCAGTGGAAGATCAATTTCCGGATGAGCACCTGTTTGATGTTGCCGTTCAAACACCCTGGTATGCTGATGTTGCCAACTACCTTGCAGTAGGTAAATTACCAAAACATTTAACTCCTAATGAGCGCAAGCAGATTATTCAGAAAAGTTCTCGATTTTCGTGGATTGGAGGCTATTTGTTTCACACAGGAGCAGACATGCATATCGGGCGATGTGTTAGAGAGGATGAAATCTTTGACATCCTAAAAGCCTGTCACGATGGACCGTGTGGAGGGCACTTCGCTGAGCGTAGAACTGGACATAAAGTATTACAGACAGGATATTACTGGCCTACGATCTTCAAAGATGCAAAGAAGTTTGTCCAAGCCTGTGACAGCTGCCAGCGAGCAGGACGACCTGGTCAAGCTGATGAGATGCCTCTGAAACCACAGTTGGTCATCGAACCATTCGAGTGATGGGCTCTTGATTTCGTTGGACCCATCAACCCCTCATCAAATCAGAAAACATATATCTTGGTGGCAACAGAATATGTCACCAAATGGGTTGAGGCAGAAGCATTGCCAAGAGCCACAGAGGACTCTGTCATAAAGTTCCTGTTCCATCTATTTGTTCGTTATGGCCTTCCTAGGGAAATAATTACAGATGGAGGACCACAATTTGTTGGGCATAAATTAGCTGCAACACTCAACAATTATCACGTCCAGCATAAAATCACTACTCCATATCACCCACAAGCGAATGGGCAGGTAGAAAGTAGCAATAAGATAATAGAATCAATCCTAACAAAAACCATTGCGTCACATAGGCGTGATTGGGCTACCCGACTACCTGAAGCACTCTGGGCCTATAAAACAACATGGAGAAGCACCACCGGTTACTCACCTTATCAATTAGTTTTTGGAAAACAGCCCATTTTTCCCATAGAATTCGAAATCCAAACATTACGGACAGCACAAGAAGTTGGCCTAGATCTAAACGAGGCACAAATCAATCGACTACAGCAGATCAATGAATTGGATGAAATTAGGCTCTCTGCACTACAAAATATAGCATTGATTCAACAGCAGCGAGCTAAATGGCATGATGCGCTCATCAAAAACAAAGTCTTCCACGAAGGAGACTGGGCTCTGTTATACGACTCTCGGTTTCAGGACTTCCCTGGGAAACTTCAGACTCGATGGTTGGGACCATACGAAATCCAGAAGGTGCATGAAAATGGAACCCTTACTCTAATTACCATTGACGGTTCTGGATATGCATTCAAAGTAAATGGCCACCGAGTTCGTCTCTATCGCAAACCACTCACTCGGGAATCCTTCTGCCAGCAGCTACGCCGAGACACTGATATGGAGATCTTAGGAGAGGAAGAGAAATCTTCCTCACCTGTAATTCATTAAGGGTTCATTTCTTTTTGCAATTTGTACATAAGTTCTTGTTTTTGAGTGATTCTTGTACATAAGTTTGAATTAAATATTTTCTTGTCATTTTTGCTGTTCCTTTTTCTTCCACAAAGTTCGATTTTTGCTCTTTTAATAGCATATGCGTGTTTTTTATGATGTTGGTTTTGCTTGTTTTGTTGTTCCTTTCCTAAAGGAACAACATTCAGATCTCTGCTGTTCCTTTTTCAAAGGAACGGCATTGTTACATTTTTCGTTGTTCCTTTTTGTTACCACTGTTCTTTTTTTCTTCAAAGAAACAGCGTTCTTTTATTACTGTTGTGCCTTTTTCAACGGAATGGCATGTTGAGTGTTTTATAGTATTATTGTCGTTCCTTTTCCCAAAGGAACGGCATTTTCATTTTTTTGTTCCTTTTTTTATCCATCGTTGTTTCTTTTCCAACGGAACACCATTAGCATACTTTTGCTCTCTTTTGCTGATTTAAATTGAGGATGCTTTTTGCCGTCTTCTTTCTAGTCTTTGAGCTTTAGCTATGTATTTGTGCGATGAAATATAAAATCACAACATACCGAAATCTGCAAACCATAAATCGCTATATCTATAAGGCTCTGCATTAATAAGAGGATCAAAGGAAGGACATACTTATTTCTTATCTTTTGTTGTCACTGTTTTACTAATTTTGCCCTGATTGGTTATCTTTATCATGCTGATTCCCTTAAACTTTTTTTATTAGTACTTTGGAATAAGAGCAAAGAGCTTATATCTTCCTATTGAGATGATAAGACTTCTTCCACCATTCCTACTCTTAAGGAGTGTTGAACCACCCTTTGTGTATAAATAAGGAAAAGTATTCTATAAAAAAATAAGACATATGTGAACATGATATGTGAAATGTCAAATGCAGGATAGGGGGTCTCATTGAGAGCCAGCCTACCATGATCATAAGGATGGAAGTGAAGTGGCATTCCCATTATGGCCACCATACCAGGGATATGGTCCAAAAGGTATATCAACTAAACGAACCTTGGAACAGGAGGTCTCATCACGAGCCGGCCTGCCCACGTTTCGCTCCTTCCTCGTGAATGGCATTATGGTTAACTGGTCACCAAGCCAGCATAATGGTCTACATTCTGACATAACAACATTCCTAAGTATACACAAAGGATCATGGTTCCGAGGGTGAAAAACAACTCTGCCAAGGTTATAGACACCTGTTGGCAGCAGAGTATTGTTAATGGTATTGAAGTCACCTTGTTTACACCAATGGGTAAGATACTAATACTCTTTTGTTTCTTATATCCTAGGCATTAATCATATGTTATTTCCCGATTTATATATCGCATGAATATTTATCATTACCAATCATGGCAACGGAAGTGACCATGACCGCTTAAGATTTGGCAAGTACGATACATGCCCTACCTATCAGCCTCATATCATAACACAGCAGCCTCTTATATCATACGCGATCCATTCTCCGCCTCGATTTCGGTAACTTGTTGTCCTTTTCCACATAGCATAATTTCATATGCTGTTCCTTTCTGACTTGATTGCAGACCAGGTGCCGCTCCTTTATTTGCCAGCTGGGACAGCCTATCACACTGCGGGGGGGGGAGGTTAACCTCATCATTCCCTGTATTACGTGTCAATTCACCATTCGGGAAAACTAGTTTACGACGGTTTGGCATGGTTTCACGGCATGGCATATTTTTATTTTCACACAAGTTGTTTTTGTTGCACTATTGCATACTCTGTGTTTTCTTTCTCGAAACCTTGCGATTACCACCCTCTCTGTGTTTCAAACCAAAAACGTTTTTGTTGTTCCATTTAGAATTCACAGTGAAATCATGGGAGGAAGGGCAATTCGAAGTGAGCCTCAACAGCTGACGATCTCCGCTGCTTCCCGGGAGATCCTGGAAAGGGCAGGATGGTTGAATTATTTCAATCACCTACAGGAGGCTAATGAAACAGTAGCAATGGAATTTTTGCAGAATTTACAAGATGACCACTCCACAGTAAGAGGGAAACGGATAGCGGTCACTGATGCCATAATTGCAGAAGTTTCAGGACTACCAGCCACTGGACCGGTATGGACATTAAAAAAGGAACGATTACAAAAGGTCATCGACATCTTCCAGGACGAAGGCCAGAATTTGACAATCAAGGGGAAGGGAGTTCTGCCAGCAACCCTAGGTGAACCCTGGACGGAGCTAGCAAGAACGGTGCAGAGTTATATTACTTGCGAAGGAAGAAAAGACGTGGTAAGACCACGACACCTTAAACTTTTAGCTGTTTTAAAGAAGAGATGCTCTGTGAATTTACCAGCACTCCTAAACTCGTTACTGCATGATGCTGCACAAAGTATGAAAAGGGCACAGCACGTAGAGGCAATTGTTAGTCACCATGGGTTGATTCGACTTATTGTTAGTTATGGTCTTACCCAGCAGCAGAGCAGCTGGGAAGAGCTCATTGCAATGATTGAGGGGGGATTGGCAGAGCCATCCCCAAAACGTAGACATTCTATAAGCCCACCAGAACAACCGGCAAAACGCAGAGAAAATGTTGCTAGTACATCACAACAACCAGAGACACACCAAGAATCGGCAAAGCGCAAGCATGCCGTTGATCCACCCGAGCAACCGGAGGAACCCAGAAAGTCAGCTCGGTTAGCTCGGATGAGAGGAAGCATAGATAAGCCCAGAAAATCAGCCCGGTTGGCTCGGATACGAGGAAGACTGGAGAAGCTCCAGGAAAGCGCCAGCCAATCGGTGGTAATTGAGGACGAACAATCCGAAGAGGGGGTAGAGGCTGAACGGGAGGAGGAAATAGAACAGCAGGAAGATAGCCCATTACAAGACCTACTGGGAGAAGATGACTTGGCCGCCATCCTAGCTAATATGAGTAAGTATGGTCAACCTTCTAGTTCAGAGGACCCTCACGACAAACCCCAAGAAGAAAACATGCCTGTTCATGATGAAGAGGAGGAAAATACTGAACGGGAACACTCTGTTCCCAGGTCACAAGAGGAAATTCTAGAGGAAGTAGGAGCAGAAACAGCATTTGCTCAGGAAGAGACAGAACCAGTCGAGGTTCATACCCCAGAACAGCCAGAGCAGAGCAGTGAGGAAGAACCCCAAGAGGAAGATTTAGCAACTGGTCATGATCCAGTCCACCATCGACAGACTGTTGTTCCCTCGAATGAAACGATGGAAATTAAGAAGTTTCGGAAGGAACGAACTAAATTGTTAAATACGATAACCCAACTCAGACAACAAATTAGGATTCTGAAAAAGAACCAGAAGGTAAAGAGGAAAAAGAGGGCCAAACGGCCTGCTGTCCAAAACCCTACTGAGGATCCAGCTGCCGTTCCACATGATGCTGAGGAACGGGAACAAATGGATGTTCGCGTTAAAACAGAAAAGGATGATATAAGGATCAGTGATAAGCAAATTCAGACAGAGGCACCACCCTCAGGGATAATAAGGGTTCTGAACTCCAAACAGCATAATAAGAAAGTTCAGGTAAAACTCCCGGCCTCCACTGACCTATGGAAAAAAGATCCGAAGACAAAATCCTTGCACAAGATGATGAAGCAAGCACAGCAAGAAGCTGAACAACTTAAAGAACAAACGGTTCCTCGAGAAAAATATGAAGAGTTGCAGCAGCAACTAAGGGACGTCAGTCAATCTAAAAGCCAGGCTTTTGAAGGGTGGAAAAAGGAACAAGAGGAAGTTGCACAGGTAACTTGTAGACTAGATACTGTTATCAAACAGATGAATGACTTGTGTTCTTTATACAATAATGTTTTAGCATGTAGGGCCCCTGCTAAAAACTATGCTCTGTTTTTATTAGAACGGTATTTACAATTACAAATAAAAGCTGTTAAAGCAGGCACTCCTATACAAATCAACACTGTCAATGATTTTATAGACTGCTGTAAACATTATGGAGCGAAAGTCCAGAGATTGTTGTGTGAACTTTATTTGCACGACCTTGTGCTAAGTCAGGAGACTGAATTGAACCCTGGCCCTTCCATTGGAGATATCCAATTCCAAGCATTCATTTCATTCGGGGTTAATCAGATTAAGTGGCTCAAAGCCTATGATACTTTCCAGAGTCAGGAAAATGGTCTAGATTTACGAGTTAGGGCTGAGCCTAGGAACCCAGTACAGTTATGGAAAGCTCATATAAACTACATAAGATCTCCGGGTGTCATTGAAACATTAGGACCCATGCATGAGGCACTCATTCGAGAGAGTTTAGAGTATTTCCTTTCCATCAAAGACTTGGCCATTAATGCAGCCAAATTTCGATATCGAATCTCTGATCCACACATCCAGCTCAGAGAACCATTTAAGTATGAGAACTTTGAGTTAGCTGCTGACCGTTTGAATCTCTATGGCCAGAGCATTCTGAAAGCAGGGTCATCTTGGTTAGGGTATAGATTTAGCGCTCCAATTATTTGGCATCCTGCACCTGGATACCAGGCCCTGTATGATATGCCTGAGGGGCAAGCAGGTTAGTTCTTTGATTACTTAATCACTCAACATGGTTGTAGGCCTCCGCATGAGACTCCTTCTCCAGCATACTCTCTCACTGCATTACATGTCAACTACAATGTTTTCATGAGGACATGAAACAAGGTAAGCAGGGGGATGTGTGGAGTACTAAAAAGGTATGCTTTTGATGATTATTTCAGTGGCTTTTTAATAGAATTTGTGAACCTTTTGTATCATGAATTTGGAAAGTAATAAGAAACTATAACAAAACATGTGAGAATTGATGTGCATAACTTAGCCACTGATAAATGGTTATTTTCTATACAGGAAAAGGAGAAAACGAAGAGTTGCCGCTCCAAAGGAAAGGACAAAGTGGAGATAACTGCTGTCCCTCTGAACGAGAACCGAACGCAAACAAAGGTAAACAGATCAAAGCAAATCGGCTCGGAAAAGAAGGAGAAGACACCAGCTCAGCGCAAAAGAAAAGACAGGATGAAGAGTTAACAGTTTGGCGAATCCCTCAGGATCTTCGATCCTGAGGGATCGCTGCTTTATTTATCTTGTTACTTGGACATCTCCGCCGTCGTCTTTATAAAAAGAGACAACACTGTTAGTTTAAGGGGGATATCGAGAGATAGGATACGTTTTTATGTAATCTTCTGTAAGACATCAGCTTTGGTTATTAAGTTTCGTTGAGAACTGGTTCGATTTATTTTTGATCAATGCATTAATAAAAGCTTGGTGATTATTCCATCTTCGCGTCTGCATTAACTTAAAGCGGTGTATCCTTGGAGGCTAAGGGCCCGGCCCCGAAGGACACTTGCTTCTGTACCATTACGACTTTACTTCTGTGTGGTTTGTTTATCATTGTTATTTGGTAAATTGATATGCGTTACAAGTTCATATTATATGCTCTGTTAAAGTTTAAATCATTGAAGTCTTTGTTGATAGAATTGTATGTTGACTCTGCATCAAGTTATTTATCCTTTCAAGAGTTAATCGCATATTCTTACTGTTATGTTACAGAGTTGTTATACTAAACGTTCGTGTTGTGTGCGTTTCTCATTTATCAGTACTGTTCTATAATTCATTAGTTGTTATTGCTGTTCCATCAGTGTGATCTGTGTGAATCGCCTTTACAGTGAAGGAATGTTATTTGATTGCAAAGAGTGTATAGATCAAGTTTGGTTATAACCCGCGGGACTTAGTTATTCAATTGCTGTTCCATTTTAGAGTTGTTGTTCCATTCCAGAATTGCTGTTTAATCCTTTATTTACTTTGCTATTCCATTTACTTGCATTTGATGTTTTGGTGTGAGAGATGATCTAAGGCTGTAGTGAGTATTGGCAATCACTGTCTAGCTCCCAGGCTAGTGGTCTATGCTCTAGTTTCGTTTCCATCAGTTTCCGAAGGGATGGGTTATCATTGCCGAACCCTTGACTGATAGGTTGTTGAGTTTTCTGAGTGTGTGATTTATTCTTTAAAGTAATTTAATTTCAGTTAAGCATCCGTTTACTCTTGTATTTCTTAAGCACTGTACTACTAGCATTACTCTGACAAATGAGCCTCGGATTGAGTCACTCTTTGTAATGACAAAACGCTCCTGGGTTGACATATTAATGTGAGGTAATTAGAGGTGAAAGAGACCCTTTTTATAGCTCCACAACATTGTCATGTAGAAATTTGCATATCTATGCACCAATTTCTTGCCTCTTGATAGCTTGAGTCCACTGCGCAATCCCTACTGAAGATGACCCCTGAATGAATTCAAATTGGCCTTGCCTTGACTGCGCAATCCTCATCGGCATCACCATTGTGTGTTAGAGGCATTGAATGCATCACTATATCACAACAGATAGTCCATCTCACCCTTTTACCGATCTCTCCACTTAGTCTCCACTGGAACTGACGTGCAAGTAATTTACTGTTGTATTTGTCTAGTTGCAAGTGAGTCTCTAGTTGTGAATAAATTAAATAATTAATTCACTAAATTCTCACTAGTGTATCTTCAGTTAGAACTAGATACAACTAGCACAACTGAGTTTAACTCACCTAACTAAGTTAAACTAAATAATAGCTCACATAACTACTCTTCCAACTCTGTCACAACTCTACCACTTCAGTTATAACTGAGTCCTCCATGCATGAGTCACCAACCACCCTAGGAATTGCATAATTCCTTTAGCCCAGTAATTTTCCAAATCTGTTCACTGAAATAAAGTGCTCCAAGAGAATAAGTTGATACTTATTGTCGGATTATTATCAAGGGCTAATAATAATTAACATGCATCTATTTTTAGATTAGCGATCTATAAATAGACTTCACCCGATATTCTAAAAATAGAATTTCATTTATTTTTCCAACTTGATCAACCATCTACAAATAGCATCCTGCAACTTATAAAATATGCTCACCATGTCTAAAAATAGACATACACCTAAAAATAGCCTGCGGGCCCCACTTAGTGAAGGTGCTTAATTTTCACTAAGCTCATCATCTTGTTGAATTTCAACACTCCCTATCAACGAGATAAGGATTATCCCTCACCCAGATCCTACCTCTTTGGTATTCGCATTTTCTCCTGCTGAGCACCTTCGTCAGAATATCTGCATCCTGGTGTTCTGTAGGAATGTACTGAAGCAACGTGATCTTCTGCTGCACACAATCTCTGATATGATGATACTGGATATCAATATGTTTAGATCTATCATGAAACACAGGATTAATCAAGAGTTTAATGCAACTCTAATTATCACAATGTATCACTGTAGGATCTAAATGAGAACTAAACAGCCATACCAGGATCTTCTTCATCTAGATAGCCTCACATGCAGCTTGACTTGCTACCATGTATTCTGCTTCCACTGAACTGAGTGCCACAGATATTTGTTTCTTGCTGCACCAAGAAACTGTTGTAGATGTGATACTGAAAACCCCTCCTCATGTGCTCTTTCTATCCGTTGGGTTGCCTGCCCAATCTACATACGTGAAGCCATGCAACATCACCTCATCTGTCTGTCTATACCATAAGCCATACTCATATGTGACCCTAAGATATCTCAGGACATGCTTGCCTACCATCCAAAAGAGCTTGGTAGGCTTAACCATGACATGACTAAGCTGGTTCACTGCATAGCATATGTCTAGTCTTGTATTAACTAAATACATGAGAAAACCCACCAACTATCGATAAATAGTGGCATCCACTACCTTTGCCGATGTAGCATCCTCTTTCCTCCAATTTCCTAGAAGAGGAGTATCCATGGGCTTGCATTCCTGCATGTGAAACTTACCAAGTATCTCCCAAGCATACTTGCCTTGAGACACAAATATTTCACCTTCTCACTGCCATATTTCCAATCCAAGGAATCCTTCATCTCAAACTCTTTTGCAAGATCTTCCTTGCATGAGTGTATCAACTGCTCATCAGCCGTTAGTATTAAATCATCAACATAAAGAACAATGATTCAAAGGTTACCCTCCACCAAAATTTAGTATCGATTCTCATCTGCCTCACTCTTGGTGAAGCCAAGTCCAGTGAAATAGCTATTGATATGTGTGTAGCAAGCATGGGGTGCTTGTTTCAGCCCATACAACCCTCTTTTGAGTCTGCACACATGACTCGCTTCTAAAGATCTCAAATCCTTCAGGCTGCTGAATGTACACCTCTTCCTTAATGATCCCATTAAGGAATGAAGTCTTCACATCCATATGATGAATGTGCCAACCCATATGTGCTGAGAGAGAAAGGATGGTCCTTATGGAAGAAGACCGTGCAACTGGTGCAAAGGTTTCTTCATAATCAATCCCCTCGATCTATGAGAAGCCCCAGGAAGCAAATCTTACCTTATACTTCTCAACGCTTCCATCAGTAGCTTGCTTTACCTTGTAGATCCATCTTGAACCTACCACTGATTTACCAGCCTGCCTTGGAACAATCTCCCAAGCATTGTTTTTGACAATGGATTCATACTCCTCCACCATGGCATCTACCCATGTGGGCTCTTGTGTTGCTTCTTCAAAAGAATATGGCTCTGTCATGATACACTTGCTCATGAGAGCAATGTATCGAGTAAAATGGTCAAGTGACTATCTCTGTCTGTGCTGTGATGTATGGACTCCTACATTTTGTACCGCATCAAGATTTATCCTCTCAGCTTCTGTGATACGCCTTCTACCTGTTTTGAAATTTGGCTCTTCATGAGTGGATTCTTCCAATCCATGATCCTCCTCCTATGGCTGATCCACATCTTGAGGCTCATCTTTTGGAGAAAGTAGCTCCTCCTTTGCATGCAAGTGTAGCTCCCTCTCAAGTGACAACTTCATGGCCTTCACCTCATTGAATTTTATATCTCATTGTACCATAATCATTCGACTATTTGGAAAATACACACGATAATTATGGGGTGTTTCTGTGTACCCCACAAATATCCCAACTTCTGCAGTCGGCTCCAGCTTCTTCTTGGCGTTCCTTGTCACATGAATGTAAACAAATGAGCCAAAAATCTTCAAATGAGAAATATCAGGCTTCTTACCAGTAAAAGCTTCTTCAAGTGTACTCATGCCAAGTACTCTATGAGGACAACGGTTTTGCACATAAATTGCAGTGTTGCATGCTTCCACCCACAAGTGCATTGGTAGGTCCTAGTCATGCACTATAGCTCATGCAACACCCACAATTGTTCTGTTCTTCCTCTCCATGACCCCATTTTGCTGTGGGTTATGAGGCGCTATGAGTTTTCATTGAATTATTTCTTTTCTATAGAAGAATTTGAATTTGTTCGAGATATATTTACCACCATTAACGCTCTGCAAAGCCTTCACTTACTTCCTTGACTCCTTCTCCACCAATGCTTTAAACTCACAGAACTTTGAAAATGTTTCACTCTTCTTCTGCATGAAGAAGATCCAGCACCTATGAGAATAGTCATCAACAAAAATAACATAATACCTGTGTTTTTCTGTTGAAGCAACCGAGAAAGGTCCACACACGTCTGTGTGAATTCTCTCCAGGATCACCGAAGCACTGTTTTTCTTCTCATGAAAGGTGGTCTTCACAAACTTACCCATAGTACATACCTTCCACTACTCTAACTGCACAAGAGTACCATTGGGAAGTCTAGTAGAAATCTACTACAAAACCTTCAAGGCACCATGGTGAAGATGGTCCAATCTCATGTGCCATAATTCACCCTCATCCCAGCTCACCACTTCTTCTGCTTTGCCCATAATTGCAGTGCAGCCATCAGGCCTCCAGCTTGTAGAGATTCTTAACTCGAATCCCTATCCTTTTGCTTTGACCCATTGTTTTGTGTCGCAGGAAAGATTTTCCCTCACTGAAAATAACGTCATAACCTATGTCCTACAACATAGTGACAGAGACCAAGTTCTTCTTTAGACTTGGAACATTCATAACATCTTTCAACAGAAATGGTTTACCTGACTCCCTCTCAAAGGTAATGGTTTCAATGCTGGTCGCACTGTATCTACTATCATCACCCATCTCTATATGCATTTGGATATCCTTCTCCTCCAAGTCACTAAACAACTCCTTGTCTCCCATCATATGGAAGGAAGCACCACTATCAAGATACCCCACCAATATCCTTGTGCTTGAAACCAAGCATGCGATCAAAGAGAAATAAATTTCAAATTGTGAGGCTAAGGCCTCACCAGTTGCAGCTCCAAAGTATTCTTGTTCTTCTTTTTCTGTGGGTAGTTACTGGCGAGATGCCCATGTTCATGACAGTGAAAACACTTCACCTTGGACAAATCCAGCTTCTTGCCTTTAGCCTCGAATTTTGGATGCTATTTCTTCCCCTTCCCTTTCCTTTCTTTGGCAGCCAAAGTGCAATTCTATTCATCATAATTCTTTGATGAAGATCCATCCCTTGTACTTCACCTTATCTCCTCCTGCGCTAGATCCAACCAAAGTCACTCCCAATCAGACAGTTTCTCCCGTCGATTGACAGAGTCCTGATAGCTGTGCCAACTCTACAGTAACCCAAGATACAAGGGCGACAATATTCCTAATCTAAAAAACTAATTCTTATGTTAAATACATAATCCTTCCACTTAATTCTTTGTGGAAATTAAATTGCCAGTTGCAAAAGACATGAAGAAAATCAATCACACATAAAGATAGTTGTTTAACGGGAAAGCTTATAGCTAAAAACCCCAACTATCATATATTATGTATATCAATGGATCATGTAACAATCTCATAAAAATCTTAGTACATCAAGCTCTCAGTACAATCAACAATCACTACACACTCTCATGCAGAAATTTGCATATCTATGCACCAATTTCTTGCCTTCTGACAGCTTGCCTCCACTGCGCAATCCCTGCTGAAGAAGACCATTGAATGAATTCGAATTGGCCTTCCCTTGACTGCACAATCCTCATTGGCATCTCCAATGTGTCTTAGATTCATTGAATGCATCAGTATAGTCACAACAGATAGTCCATCTCATCCTTTCACCTATCTCTCCATTAGGTCTCCACTAGAGTTGACATGCAAGTAGTTAACTGTTGCATTTTTTTAGTTGCAAGTGAGTCTCTAGTTGTGAATTAATTAAATAATTAATTCACTAAACTCTCACTAGTGTATCTTCAGTTAGAACTAGATACAACTAGCACAACTGAGTTTAACTCACTTAACTATGTTAAACTAAATAATAGCTCACATAACTACTCTTTCAACTCTGTCACAACTCTACCACTTCAATTCTAACTGAGTCCTCCATGCATGAGTCACCAACCACCCTAGGAATTGCGTAATTCCTTCAGCCCATTGATTTGCCAGATATTTTCACTGAAATAAAGTGCTCCAAGAGAATAAGTTGATATTTATTGTCAAATTATTGTTAAGCGCTAATAATAATAAACATGCAGCTATTTTTAGATTAGCAATCTATAAATAGACTTCGCCCAATCTTCTAAAAATAGAATTTCATCTGTTTTTCCAAATTTATCAACCATATACAAATAGCATCCTACAACTTATAGAATCTGCTCACCATGTTTAAAAATAGACATACACCTAAAAATAGCCAGTGGGCCCCACTTAGTGAAGGTGCTTAATTTTCACCAAGCTCATCATCTTGTTGAATCTCAACATGCGATACACCATAATTCCACCTCCTTTGCTTCCGAAAAAAATTTCAAGAAAATTTATTGAAAATTAAAAGCTACCGTCCCTAAAGATTGTAACCATTGTACTGCTAGTACAACATCAACACCTCCCATTGGAATGGAAAGCATTGGACCATTCACTACATATTTCCCCATGGTTAGCTTGATATTGTGGCATTTTCCAGAGCAATGTATAGTTCCTCCATTTGCAACCATCAGTTGACATTCTGGTGCTGGGTATAGAAAATAATTCAATTCCTTGCCTACCGTACTATGAATAAAACTATGGGTACTACCCGAATCAATCAACACTATTACCTTTTTCTTCTTAATATGTCCTTCTATCTTCAGAGTTTGAGGAGTGGTAATTCCTACCAATGCATTACACGATATGGTTAGATTCATTTCTTCTTCTTATAGGGTTTTCTCCCGATGTATATCCTCTTATTTTGAAGTTTCTTGTTCATTTTCTCCCCCCCCTTCACAATCTATGTAAAATAATTTCCTCTCAGCACACTTATGACCTTTAGTGTATTTTCTATCATAACTATATCAAAGCCCTTTTGCTCTTTTTTCTTCCAATTATTGTGGTTTCAACCTTGTAGGTTGTGGATGTATAGGAGTAGCAACACTTCCATCTTTATAGATGTGAGTGGTAGGATTCCTTGTCGCCATTATTTTACATTCAATTTTTCTTTCCAACCTGAATTCCTTCTCCAATGAATCAAGTTCCCAAAAGTGAACCTCATGTTGGATGTTATCATATAAAGTCCCTATGAAGACATCAATCCTGTGTTCCTCTAGAATATCAGCTACCCTTATATTAAATTTTTGGAAGTCCTCAATGTGCTCCACCACTAAACCATTTTGTTTGAGATTTATCAATTAGCTAAAAAAGGTGTTTCTCTTTCTATCCTCATAATGTGCTATCATTTCCTCCATAAAAATTGACCAATCGACACTTTTTTTACGGGAGAAAATCCATCAATACCATAAAAATGTATTTTATTATAAATATAAAGTTGCAATGCATGCCTTTTGTGTGTTTTGCACATTATTGAGATTAAAATATTGCTCCTTCTGTAGTATCCATGTTATGGGATCCTTGCCATCAAACTTCCTCATATTGATCTTTGGAATATGGTGGGTCTTCCCTCCAACATTAGAGTTATGAAAATATGATTAAAATTTATTTTGTTCTCATCATGAGTTTCCTCTACTATCTTTTCACCATTGGGAAGAATTTCTTGTATCAACTTTGTCAAACCTTTCATATCTTCTTTTAGATCATTCTTCATGTTTTCCATTTTTTCTTCCATGTCATCCATCTTAGATTCCATGCCAACTTCCATGCCATCCATCTTAGCTTCCATGCCATTCTTCGAACGATCCATCTTAGCTTCCATGCCTTTCTTCAAACCATCCATATTAGCTTCCATGCCCTTCTTCAAACCATCCATCTTAGCTTCCATGCATTTCTTCAAAACATCCATTTCATTTTTTGTTGCTCTTTGCGAGAGCAAAATTTGGTGCACTTCCTCTTGTATTTTTGATATATCATGTTACACATCTTCATCTTCATGAGTCATAATATAGTATTTTGAGGGCTTAATGGGTGTTGAATTCTTTTTAGGGGGAATTTTAGAACCCAATACTGGTATGAATGCTTCAATATTCTCTTGGAATCACTTCAAACTGATTTTTCAAACAAGACATGCAATTTGAAAACATATACATACATTTTTCTTGCTTTTAAGGATCTCAATATTGAAACTGAATTATCTCTGTGATTTTAGATCTTCAATATACGAAATTCGGTCCAATAGTAGCCCTCTGAATTTTCTTTCCAATGCCATAGGTCTCACCTGATTTGGATTCTTCAAGACAAATTTTGCCCAATCTCCTACAATGACCTAATTATGGACTCGTTTAGTAGATCGAACTTGTACTGCATGCCTCGTGTCACTGTTTCGCCATTCGGCTCCAAAATTTATACACAGGAAACTACATTACGCGTACTTATGGCCACCTTTTACAGAATTCCAATCTGATGCTCAGAAAGAGATTTATGATGATTTTCCCATGGTTAGCTCTTTAAGATGAATTTTGGGAGCTTAAAAAATCCCTAGCTTCCACAACTCATATGTCCACAAATATTGCGAACCAAGATTTAAAATTTGTACAAGATGGACCTAAGGATTTTGGCTTCGCTCTCTAAAAATTTCAGCTTCTAAACCTTCCTATAAAAATAGTTATAGAAAAAATTCCATGATGACCTTTTTAGGTGAAGTTTTGAAGCGTGACAAAAACCGTAACTTCCATAGATCATATCTCCGAAAATATTGCGAACCAAGATCTGAAATTTTTTCTTCAGGATTTTTTCTTTGCTCTATAAACATTTCATCTTCTAAATATTTGTAGAAAACAAAATTATAGCGAAAATTCCACGATGACCTATTTGGAGCAGCAAAACCCTAGAATCAAAAGCTCTGATACCAAATTTTATGAAACCAGCTCCAAAAATAGAAGAAAAGAGAGATAAAATCCTTAGAAATAATCCACTTCGAGGTTGAAACCTCCTTTACATTACATAAATGAGAAATTATTTGATGATACAAATGACCAAAACCTCCTTTTATATATTGGATTCCATGGGGTCAAAATATAATCCTAGTAGACCTAACAATAATAATGTAAGGCCACAATAATAACAATATTGAGGTTACAGGGGTACAACAACAATAATAAGGGGGCTACACTAACAACAATAAGGGACTACACTAGTAATATAGGGACCTAACACTTTCCAACATGTAATAAATATGATGTAGGTAAAGGCACCTTCATCAATGAAAGTCATATGAATAGTCTTACCCATTACTAGAGGTTGTATGAGAAAATCCATTTGTGACGAGAGATGAGAAACATGATTTTCAAGGTCAAAAGTAATTAAATTCGAATACAAAGGATCAATTCCTCCAATAGTAGATATTAATTTCTTCCTCAATGATGGGAAATATTGAAGCACTTCCAAAGCTGACATCTCTGAAGGAGCTTGAGCTAAATCTTCCAAAATATTATAATGCTGAGCAGTTCATGCATTCAGATTATAAGAGGATTTCTGAAGAAAACCTTTGGGAGGTGGTTAGATAATGTAATCATTACTAGGCCATTCAATATGAAGAGGACCAGAACTGGGCGGAGCAGAAGAAGAGGGCACATCAATGGCATATTTTTCCACAACATATTTGGCAGGATTCAAATATTCTTTTGATCGCGTAGAGATAGAAATGGATTTCTTGCCACTCATGAAAACCTGAGAGCTTTCAGACGTAGAATATTGAGGTTGTTCTACCATTTTTGTTTGTTGAGATGGAAATTGTTCTTCCAAAATGTTCGTTGTTCCTTGTGTGCTTTTCAAAAGACGATTAAACTTGAGAAGACGAGTGCAATCCTTGGTGTAATGATCATCATCACATATTATGCAAGGATGTGTGGGCTTACGTTTGGATGCATCGTGAACAAACGAATTAGAGGAATCATGTTTAGGGGAATCATATTTGGCTTTGCCTTTCCCATTCTTCTTACATTTGGATGATTTATCCACTGCAGAAAACTGAACGGCATTAACCTAGGAGGTTTTACCATGAATTTTAGGATCATTCACAGGAGCGGAAGGTGCATTGGTCGAAGTAGACTTAGGCTTCAAAGAATATTTCAGAGTAGTGTTAGCATTTTAAGCCATTGACCCGGTAACACCAACAACTGGCGGTGTATCATTAGATTTTGAATATGACGGGTTCGTTGAAGGTTGTGGGGTGTTCGGTAAAATACCGTATAATTTCGATGTTTTTCAGACTTCTGTGGTTGTTGATTGAGGAAATGCAATTCGGATTTTCCACAGTATGAACAAAACTTGGTCGACGTTTTGAATCCCAATGGGGATCCATCTTTAGGATAGATTTTGAATGAGAGCTTGAGAGGAGAACGGACAAGAGGTAAATAGTGAAAAAACCTAATTTGACTAAAGGAGCCAACTATTCAGATAAATATAATTTTATTTATATATAATTTCTAATTAATTGATTAAATTTTTACATTATTAATATTTATGTATAAATTACTATCAATAATGATTATAATGTTAATACATAATAGTAATAATTATCAATATTTTATATTAATAAGTTTTACAACTTAATTATTAGTAATTAATAGTAATAACAATCATTAAAAACAAAATTATTTAATTAAAATATGACTTTAATTTTCTCTCAATAGTATAAATTTCAAAAAAAAATTAATATTAATATCTGAAATGAATCATTCTATATTCTTAATGATTATACTAATATTAAATATTACTAATATTTAATAATTCTATTAATTAATCATACTAAGAGTAATAATTATTCGTAATAATGAAGCTTATAAATTAATAATTCACGATAAAGTTAATTATAAATTAATTAATAATCTAATATTTTTACTAACTTAATTTTATTTTACTATGCTTTTATTTAAAAATATTTATTTATATTATTAATGAGTTAACTTATAGATAAATATTAAAACAACTATTACCTTTACCCAATAATGGTTATCGGTTTAAAATTAATAATTAATCTTACATTAAATTAAATTATAGAAAAAGCTTAGTTTAATAATTAATCTTACATTGAATTAAAATTATAATTTAATTTAGTAAATTAAATTAAAGATGCTTGTAAATTAATAATTCATAATAAATTTAATTATAAATTAATTAATAATTTAATCATTTTTCTAACTTAATTTTATTTTATTATGTTTTTGTTTAAAAAAAAAATTATATTATTAATTAATTAACTTATAAATAAATATTAAAATAACTAATTATTACCTTTACCCAATAATGATTATTGGTTAAAATTAATAATTAATCTTATTATTAATATTTATTTATAAAAGATATTAGGCAATAAATAGTTAGAAATAATATACTTATTTCTCAAATGTGCATTCATTATTATTTATCATTAATATTAAATTAATAATTGAATAAACCCTAAATAAAAAGGAGAATAATTACACATGGGATATTGTACCTGAAAAGGCTGGCTGGAGGAGAAAATTTGTCTGATGAGAGGAAGCAAACAGTCATTGATTTCAATTCGTCCATCCCTATTGAGATTATGAGGATGCTTCATAATCTCAAGGGCTTCTCTGATTTTTCTTCTGTGGTATTGACCTTCTCTAGCAATAATTTTTGCCTTCTCTAAACACACGTGATGCTTCGTTTTTTAAGAGTGTTCTCGACTAGGAATAAACCAGATCTAGATATTAATCATGGGTGATGGCATGCTACTCAGTTACACAACCACCAATAGCAATACCTTTGGAAATTTGAGGAATGAATGATTCAGTAAACCATTCAGTTAGCAGTTGATCAGGAATTTCAAACTTGATCAGACGTCGCCTCCGTCTCCATTCATGAATGTTATCGGAGATATGGGTAGCAATTCACTGTTCCAAATATGTTAAGAGGTGATTGTGGGTTTCATACTAGATAGGTAACTGGAAATTTGTAATGAAGGCCATAGCCAAAGAATTGAAATCTTGAAAATGCCACGGGGTAGTTCAATGTACCACTTAGCAGTTGTGCCCGTTAATGTGCACTAGAAAAAATGTAATCAAACTGAATCACCTACCCAAGAGTTAGAAGAGATCCAAAAATGGTACATCATAACGTGAGCATGGGGGTCTTCTCCTTATTTACATTCAAATTTGGGACAATCCTCAAGAATCTTAGTCAAAACTAGAGGCCAATGCAGCATATGTTGGATTGTGTCATTCATAAGCCTTGACACATCCATAAGTTCCAACGTAGCCAAGAATGGTAACTGAGGATTATAAGGAGTGAAAGGTCACTGGTAATTACCCATATCAAGGTTGTAACATTGCTGATATGGGTTATGCCTCCATTGGGGTTGATTTTGACCATAATAACTATATTTTCCCCACTGTTGCTTGTAAGGACCTTGTTGAGGCCAGGGCTACTAATAAGTGCCTTGTTGTAACTACTATTGAAGATAAGGACCCTTATGGGGCTGTTGATAACTCCCCTACTCGGGCTGCTAATGAGGCCGTTGATGCAACGCATGTTGAGGGATAGGTCGCTATTGAACATAAGGCCCTTGTTGGACATAAGGTCCTTGTTGGGGTGGTTGGTAATGACCATGTGGAAGTTGTTGGTATTGAACACCAGGTCGAATGGGGTGAGTTCTAGCTTAACCCAGAGAAGGGTTTGGACCAGATTGGATTTGAGGACCAAACTGAGGATTAGTCACAACACCCACTTCTATGAAATGTTCGGATGCTAAACATACTAATATTGTACATTTGATTATTGAACATAAGGATTTTGGATATGCGGTTGTTGAATATGGGATTGTTGAACATGAGGTTGTTGAACATGGGGTTGTTAATAAACAAGTTGAGCTAAAGTAGGGTGACCACTAGGTAGAGAGGTACCTACAAAAAAACTTGTTATCGATGAAACTAGAGTTCCACCAAGACTAGATATGGGTTGTCCCACCCCGATACAATTCCATAGTTCATATTTCCCACACCCGAAAGGGGAGGTACATATAAAGGATGTGATTTCCCCCGAGGCATGAAAAAAACCGTAGATTTTCCACTCAAAGGTGGAATTGTAGTGATCGTAGATAGTGAAAAAGGATAAGATGATCCCAGTGAAATGGTCATTTGACCTATAGAAGCCATAGGTTGAGTAGAAGGTTGCGAAATGACAACAAAATTTGAAAGAAATGGGCCATAAGATGGGGGAATACCAGTTTACCAAACTGGACTATGAAACAGGGATTTAACCTTAGAGGATCATGAAACCAGGTTTTCGAGAGAAGTGTAACCTGGTGGAAGTGAAGATACGACTTGACTAGAGGGTAAATTGGTTCCAATTCCTAAATCATGAGGATTGGAGACATAAGGCAAACCTTCTAGAGGGAACAAAGACTCAATATCAACTTCTTGGGTGTGGGTTGTAGAAGTTTCCAGAGGAATACTTTGAGGGGTGCTCATAAATGAAGCGTTGTCTACATTCGACGCTATGTGTGGTGGAAACAACTGTCGAACAGTAGTTCAAGATACTATAGAATAAGCACCAAAAGGAACGTTGGGATTGTCGAATGGACTATATAGACACTCAGGAGATACCACCAATGGATCATAGAGTGGATTCGGAGGAAATACCACAAACTGTGCAGCGGGTTTAGGAATTTTTGGCCCAAGATCCTCAGAAGGCATAGACCAATCGTGAGATGGTGGTCCTAAAGAGAGAGATAGATGTTTGGGACAATTCCATTTTCAAAACCTTGAGCTTCAAGAGGCCCCGATGGAAATAGCGAGATCTCGGGATCAGCTCCTTGAGTTCCTTCAGGGGATGAGTGACGTGAATTCAGGAATTCTACCACGATGACCTTTTATCAAGATCAATCAAAGGATATATGAACTAATTTTTAGCAATTACAATTTTCAATTAACCAATGATGATGAGAAAAAGGAGTACTACACAAGTAGGATCTTTTTGTGGACTGTGAATTTTAGAATTAAAAAAAATAAATAAAAAAGAATAATCTAAGAAAAAATTATTACCAGGTATCTATGAACTTGTATATACACCTTGGTAGACCATGGAATTGACGTACTGGAACCAATCTCCCTGAATGTTTTGCTTGGTGTATCACGTCTACAAGGCAGCCGACTTAGTTTCCTATGGTAGGTTTTCACCGTAGTGGGGTCTCCCAAAATATACGTGACGGTACATGGGACATAAATCCATAGTAGCGTTGTCTAATGTGTAACCGTTTTATGAGAGCATCCCCATATACTTACCATACGTGGAGCATAGTCCTATAGACTTCCATACGTGGGACAGAATATGACCCTTGGGATACAACACAGGCTGTTAGCGACAACTGATATGCTTAATGATGCTAGAACATGTCTCTAACCTATACGTCTAGATATTTGTGTTAATTCCACATTATACTTAGGTTAATTGAGATTTATTATAATTTTGATATGAAATTAAGTTCCGATTTTTGGCTCAAAATGATGTCACCTAAATTCCTAAGGTGTAGCTAAATGAGGAAAAGGAATCCTTTTGATTTCGATGAAAGCCGAACTAATAAGGGAAGAAATCGTAAAGAGTAATGCATCTAACAAAATGAAACAAAAAAATGCCACCCCAACTAGCTTTCACTTTTCACTTTTCAAAAAATGAAAATGCTAAAAGGTAAAACGATTTCAATTTCACTATCCCAAATGCAACTTATTAAAAATTAAAATGATTTCTACTTTCACTAAGATGCACTTAAATCATTTTTTTGTTATTCACCTTCAATGATGAAAATGAAACTAATGTAATTAATGCACTTTAAAAATCTTTCAATTATTGAAAAACTGAAGTCTATTTCCAAGAAGAAATTTCAAAAACTTACCTTTCAATGCAAGTAATCTTACGCATTTAATGAAAAGTAATTATTGAAATGAAAACTAAACAAATGAAAAAAACACTTTCTTTGAACAAGAAGAAAATTCACTACTACCCTATAGCAGAGAATCATTAGTTATTTATTAACAAAAGTAGTAAAAATATATTTGAATTGACTTGCAACAACAACACTCAACCAAAACAAACAAAAAAATTACCACTTAAATCACAAGACCAATTTGCACTTCTCAAAGAAACTAAAAACACTCAAATCAATAAATAATGTAATGAAGGAAATGAAAACATTCCAAAGATCGAGACACACTACAGGTTTTCCATAAGAGACCCAAAATTCTCTATTTTCTAAGACCAACGTTGTCCACCAGTTAACAGGAGCGGTCTCCAATGCGACTATTCCAGCAAAAATCATTGCTCGCAATAAAACTGTGTCTATTGAAGGTGTGTTAGGCAAGGAAAACAGGGATAAAACAAGAAATATATGAAATAAAAACTTAGACTTGATACTTTAAAACACTAACACACCAGACTACAGGCTAAAAAACAAGTGAAACAGGTGGTTGTTTAGCGGTTGGCC
This sequence comes from Pinus albicaulis, assembly GCA_034641835.2. Lineage (NCBI taxonomy): Eukaryota > Viridiplantae > Streptophyta > Pinopsida > Pinales > Pinaceae > Pinus > Pinus albicaulis. The sequence continues at coordinate 1,066,972,593 of CM076570.1, forward strand.
AAACTAATCACAAAGACAAAAATAATAAGAGGGTGAAAAGGGTGTAAACTCCCCAGTGGAGTTGCCAATTTTTTACACAGGAAAATCCCTTCTTCAGAAATAAGCGATCCCTCTATCCCAATGATTGTGTCTAGTAACAACTATGACAAAGGATACAGGATTTCCTAGTTTACATTGAAAGTAAAATGAGAGAGGGAGACTGGCCTACCATACTCCTTATGCAATCGTTTCCTAGGTGTCAATGTCGATCCTTTCGCTTTCAAGCTCATTTCTTGCTATGCCTTCTATGTCTGAATACCATTAAATAAGATCACATAACAAAAGACGAAAGATACATAGTATATATGTTTCAAAGAAAACTACTTGACATATCAAGGAGTATCATGTTAACCAATTAATATTAACAAATTTATGGGAAGAAAAATATACTTTGTCTTATAAAATGAAAAAATGGAAGCTTACAAATGGTGCCTTGATGTTGAAGGCCTCATTCAGAGTGGCAATCGAAGTCCAAGCCACTCTCTTAATTCTCTTTTCCTTCTTCGTCAAATCGGCAACATATGGGCATAATCAGGCAGAAGTAAGGAAACCAACAATGACCAACCAAGACTCACTAGCATGGAACTCTCTTATAGAAAATATGAGGAGGTTAAGGATCCACTAATGAGGGGTAAAGGCCTTATCTCAAGGGGGAAAATATTTGGGGATAATATCAAGGGCCAAACATGGGAGTATTCGACCATATCCTCAACCAACAAGTACCAGAACTATGTTCTCAAGAATTCTAGAGGCCGAAGCTTCTTCTCCATTTCTGGAGCACATGCCTAAAGAGGACTAGTGTGACTTTATTGCTGACTACATTGGTATCGCTATTCATAGGATAGGGACATGGTGACAAGCATGAGCTTGTTAAGGGGAGGACCCTGTTGGTCTTGCAAAATAAGGTTTTTTACAAACTTTTGAAAAAAAGGTTCAAGGAATTTCTCTTTTAGGTCTTCAGGGATATCTTAAGCATGTTTTCCAGGATGAATAAGTTTATACAAGTTTTGTCACTTTACGACATTTGTGACGTGAGTGACAAAAAATACAACAATTGGGATAAGAACTAAGGAATGCGACAAAATACTGTGTAACAATTATTTTATCGAGACATTGTTGAGAGATAGAGAAAGGAGCTAGGAGCTTAAGGAAGACTTTTTGTATCAATCATGGTTGTAATCATTATTCTTAGAGTTAATAATATAGTTATACTATTCTTTTATCTATGTCATGACATCTATACTTTCGTTTCGTATATGTTGATCCAATGGCAAGACTAATGCTTTGTTATTGATGCATTCAATTCTTATATGTGTTCATACATTAATGTATTGAATTGTTTAGGTTTATATATGTTGTGAAGATTAGTTGGTGTTTGTCTTGTATGCAGTTCTCAATATCAGAGTTGGCTGAGTATCCACTCTCTGTCACACTGAAAGCTCTAATAAATTTGTGCTAAAGAAAAGTAGGTAACTCATCACCATTACTTTGTCAATTCTTAGTTAAAATTACTATGCTTGAATATATATTTTTTGAACAGTTGCAAGTCCCTTGATCCGTCTACCTTAGATTTTAGGAAAGCCGAGAGGGTTTTCTTTCCACCACCTATGCATTAATCCCTATAAGACTCATACCTTGATTACAAATTATATGATAAGGAACTTCAAATTTCCTTTGGGTGGATGACAGTGGTTTAGAGTCACTTGGAGGCAAGCTCCTTGAATGAACTATTCATACCAATCCTATAAAAATATCAAAGAGTACTTTGAATACATTGAATTTAAAATATTTATTTTATAAATATTATAATATATATATATATACCTATTCTTATCTCAATTACCTAGTGTTTAAATTGTTCATCAACATTAATATTCAAATCCTTGTCTATCTTTTTTTCTAATGCATTTCAAATTTATTCGATTTTCTATTTAAGATAATCTCTATCAAAATTAAGATAAAAATTATTACTTACATTATCATCACTTTCATTTTTAACTATTAAACATTTTCATTTCTCGACATGGATCTTATTTTTAGCATTATGGAGAGCACAATATCAAGGACAATCAAATTTCTTTTAATGATTCTTTTTTATTCCCATGCTTTTTCAATCAAAACTTAGTAAAAAAAAGAAAAATTCCTCAACGAAATTTAATGTTAAAAAAATATTGTAAATATATGAAGTTTTAGAAATTTATAGCTAAAAAGAAATTACAAATATAGCTTTTAGTTAAAAAATATATAGGTTAAAATACCTTCAATCTAAAATTAAATTTCAAGTATAATTTTATATCCCTTTACCTAAAAAATGTGCAAGTATATTTCAAAATATAAAACTCTATATTTTCATAAGTATCCACCTTAAATGAAATTGAATCAATAATAAAGTCCCAAAAGAATGAAAAATAATCTCGAACAAGAAGAATGCGAAATGGTTTGAAAATATGAATTAATAATTTGTGCTCTAAAACACTACATAGGATGTCTCTATGGAATAATTTCCCTCTAATTAGGATATGATTGCAATTAACTACTTTTGGAAATTAGCGCTTGGATTTGGACCCCTAAAAATGGTTTAAAAAAAGGCCTTACACAAGGAAATTAACTTTTTAGTGATAAAGCACTATGAACGAGGCCTCCAAGCATGAGACATGGCCTCTTTGATTTCTTTGACCCCTCAAGAGGTATTTCAAGCTTCATCTATTATTTTTGCATAAAACGGAATTGGCGTAGGCCCATGCTATATCCAAGAGAGGAAAATAGGTCCTACTGCTAAAGGAAAAAGGATTTTTGAAGTTAGGAATTGATTAATAAAAAAATGCATGCTAATGACATGTGTGTTCATCTATAATAAATCTAAAATATATATGTAGTTTATTTAAATCCATTATAATAAATACTCATTATGGGTTCAACGTTTTGCATGTAGGAATTGAACCTAGGTAGTTAGAAATGATAATATTTATCTCAATCATGCAAGCTAAACCTAATTGATAATATGTGTGTACATAAAATAAGTTAATAAATAAATTATACTCAACTTAAATCTATCAAAATATATGTATTAATATTTAAAATATACAAGTTGATTTATTGAATTATTATTATTATTATTATTATTGTTTTTTTTATGAAATGAAAATCCTATTAATCGACCACAAAATTACAGACTCCATGGTCTTGGTTTTCCGTGGTCTGCTACTTGGGAAATTAAAAATTAGTGACAAGACGTGGGTATTTTAACTTTATAAATTATGTAACCAAAAAGAAAGAATAAAACTAAAAAGGTTCCAATCCATAACTAGACGCTTTCTAACCAACTATTCCAAGTACATTTAAAAATCATGAGGCTTGAAGAAATAATGAAACTTGTATCAATGTAGCATAAGGCTAGTATGAGAACGAAGGATCCACCTGAATTGGTTATTTTCCATGTTTATAGGAGCTTTCTAGGTCTACATGGAGGCCCAAGTAGTCTTTTATTCCTTGCAACTGAAGATCTATATAGTTTATATAAATTTGTATCATATACAACATTAATAGGATTTCCTCCTTGGTTTCATTCCTATCTAGTAGCACCCATGCGAATACATCCTTCTCGTGCCAATATAAATCAATTGTGTGGATGTATCGATTGCTTCAACCCCTCATCTGACTCGTGTATGATATCATGTTGGAAATAATGAGAGAGGGGGGTGAATCAGTATTCCTTTCAATTAGAGCATTAGTTAATCTTCAATTATTATAAGTGTTTGTACAATGATAGTAGCAAACAAGAGGAACACAAATGCACACAATTTTTAAGGTGGAAACCCACTTTGGGACAAAAACCACCTAATGTTTTTCTAATAATTCTTTAACATTCAACTCCAATTGAAAATAAAGCTCCAGCTTCCTAGAATCTAGAAAAGCATTCTTCTCCAGCTCCCACTGGATGGACGCTCCAACGCCCGAGATTATTCAGTAGTCAACTGAATGGATGCCCCAACACCCAATGAGTTGCAACTCACTCTAGCACCAGCCTACCACCATATAGAAGAATAAAATAAGAATGGACTCCCATACCAGGGAAAATGGTCCACTTTACAATGATATAGAATGATGTAGAAGAAGAAGATATACTAGACCATAACCCCAACTTTGACACAACCACCTAATGATGATCCTAGACCTCCCAACACTGCCTCTTCAACTCTTGGCAAATATACATTAGTACAATTTTTACGATAATGTATTTACAGTGACTTAGTACAATGATACCTTTAAAATGAGTGTATGCAGTGCTGCCCACTTGAAGACTTCATATGGTGAACTTCTTACTGCTGTTATGCACCTTGGTTTCTGCTCTTTTCATGCTACCATCTGTTGCACCTTGCTTTTCTTCGTTTCCATAGAAATTCTGGTCCTTTGCAACCCTTGACAACACATGACCTACCTTTTTCTTTCCTTCTAGGAGCTTGATATTGAATCTGGTGTATCTCTGTTATTTCAGATCCCCAATATCTGATTTTTGGTCCTCTATTATTCCTCTGAGTCATCTTTCCAATGCCATAGGTCTGACACAATTTTGATTCTTCAAGGGAGAGTTATACCCAATCTCTCACAATGCCCTAATTATGTATTGTTTCAGCAGAGCGAACTTGTACGGCATGCCATGTGTCACTATTTTTTCATTCGGCTCTGAAATTGATAGAGAGACAACTAAAGTCTGTGTGATATCTTCCACTTTTTATGAAATTCCAATCCGATACTCAGAGAGGGATTTATGACTAATTTACCAAGGTCACTTCTTTGAGATGAATTTGAGGAGCCTGCAGAAACATTAGCTTCCACAGATCATATCTCCGAAAATACTGTGCACCTTGATCTGAACTTTTCACAGCAGCTTCCTCAAGATTTTTAATTCACCTCATAAAAATTTCAGCTTCTGAACCTTCGTAGAAAAAAAATTAGAGAAAAAATTCAATGATGACCTATTTCATATGGCGAAATCCCTTGCATGAGGAGGATATGAGGATTACAATATATATAAATGCTTTAGGTTGAGAGGGCATTCAACAAGTGAACATGGGAGGTATTTTAGGAGCTTAAAAAATATTAATTATGACTTTTCAATGACCCATGCCACAACCCTATGGGGTTTTAGCCCACTAACTGGGGGTATAAACTTCAAACATGAATATCTCTCAACCCGTGAAGAATTACATGGCGTGCCATATATCAACAGAAACATTTCGACAAGTAGCAACCATAAAAAGAATTATTGATATAGAATATATTAATTTGGTAGGTAAAAATTCCCATGCAATATTGGGTTAGCCCTTGGTGCTGCTTGCGTTGACATCAATGACAACCATTGATCAACAATCTCACCCTTTGGAACTGATGACAACAAAAGTACTCCCCTGCAATTATGACACCTCTTCCTACAAATTTCTCTCCCCCTTTGACATCAATGGCAAAGGGTAACTCCCCCTAAAACACAACCATCCTGTGGACTTGTACACACTTCACTTCCCTTGACACACAACCATCCTATGGACCTGTACACACTTCCACTCCCCCATTATATTCTGAATAAGGAAAATCTAATCAGAACTTGGGAGAATCCCAAGCTTCTGGAGAAGATATTCCAATGTTGGCTGTTAAACACCATTTTAAACACACACATGGTGTATGAGAAGATAAACACACACACACAAGAGACTCAACACACAATGAAAGATAAGCGTGAGACTTTCTTATTTTCCATTATACAAAGATGTACATTTATAGTACAATGGTCTGACTCTTGGTTTCACATTCCAAGGTCACTTGGAATCCATTGTGACTTTTCGCATTCCACACCTACCCATGTAGGATTAGGTGTTCCAACATCCCCCTTTAATTCGAAGGGGTATGTGTGAGTCCAAGAAAAGAGTTGTAATACAAATCTGCAAAGTATGCATGGCAGCACTTGGGCTGAATCAACTCTCTGAAATGTTGGAAAAAAGAGATGGTTTAAGGATGACCACCAACACTGGAACGCAAAACTTGTTGCAGTTCCCGGAACTCTTCCAAAACTGGCAAGAAGCTGAAGGCTTCTGCTAGAGGAATTGTCCCTCATAAAAAAAGGAGACCTTCAACCTAAAAGAAGGGAGGTCTACTACCTGTGATGGTTTTAGGATTACCAACAACTCTGGAATGCTTGAAGCATTTCCTGGAACTCAACCAAAGCTGGAAAGAAGCTGAAGGCTTTTGCTAGAGGAAGTGTTTCTCATATATGAAAGGGAGACCTTCAACCTAAAAGAAGGGAGGTCTACTACCTGTGATGGTTTTAGGTTATCCACCAACCAAAGATGATCGTTTAAGTTTTTCCACCAACCGAAGGCATGCTCATGGGCATCCGTGTCTCTAGCTACATCTCTGAATCTGGAATGACGAATTGTGGCTCAAGCTCGCTTGAACTGCTGGCTACAACTCTGAACATGGAATGAGAGATTATGGCTCAGGCTCGCTTGATCTGTCGTCAAAGCTTGTACATGACCACCTTTTTCCCCCTTGTCAGGGACAAGGTGAGATGATGGTGAAAACTCAACTGCAAGTTTGCTCAATATCCGTGAACAAGTTCTAACATGTGTCATAAACATCTTCTTGGCTACTGATGCCCATTTCCAAGAAGCGATCCATCCAAGATGAATCTTGGTTCTTGTAGGAGGCTTGTGTCTGAAGCATCTGTCTGAAGACTGGGTGTGCCGACCACAGTGCTTACATGGATGAAGATCAAAACAGTGATCTTTCATATGGCCAACTCGATCACAGTGTTGGTATTTCACAATCTATTGTTGTTGTGGAACAGGATCTGGAATAGCTGCAGGTGAACTGTCATACAGGAATCTAACACTCTGAAATATGATGGGCTTTGTGTAGTCTGGAATATGAAAGGTCACATCCTTTTCATATCCAAGACCAGTTCTATGCTTGTTGTGGACAAGCTCTTCCCAAGGTCTAATGATGGGCTTAGGAAGTGCAGGCTGAGCTCTTGCATCTGCATGTACATCTGCTCTATTGCAAGGAACTAAATGTGAATCATCTGCAACTTTATCTTCTTTCTTCTGATGAGAGTCCTTCACAATATTCTGAACAGAAACAGGTTCAGAATGGTGACTCTTCTGCTGAAGTTCATCTTGTTGAAGCTGAGTTTCCAACTGCAAAAACTCAATATTTTCTTGTGCATCTTGCAAACAACTTTGAATGTTACAAAGAGCATGTTTGCTCATTTTTATAATGTCATCAACATTGGAATGAATGAGGTTTTTCAACAGCTCTAATGCCTCATTGATTTTAGCCATTTTCAACAATTTAGGCTCAAAAAATGAAAGGGTGTCGGCTTCAACTGAAGATATACCCATTTACAATGTGATTCAACAACAAATACAAATGACTCCAAAGAATTTCCAACTATGGAAATCTCAAAGTACAAAATCTGCTCCTCAAATGGTGGAGGGCAATCAACAATCCAACAACTAAAATACTGATTGCAACTTTGAATGAAGAAGCAATACAATGTCAATATAATAGAATATCTCTGCAAAATATTTTGTAGATGTGCAGCTGAAAACACTATGCAAGAAGCCTTTAAGGCAGCGGAATTTTTTCCTTCAAAGAGTTGTTTTGAAAATGATGGCAAACTTGTCTTCTTATGTAAAATTCTTCAAAAAATCACTCTTATGCCACAAATCACACAATGTCAAATCTGCAATTTTCTCTATGTGTATTGTCCATTTATTGATATGTCATTTCTTCAATTCTGTTCATTTTCTCTCCTTCCTCTCTCTCTGCTGTTTTTTTTTTTTTTAAATTAAAAATTAATTAAAAATGGAAAGGGAAATTTATTTAAAAGGGAGGAGGGAATTTATTTATATGGAAGGGTGGTTTAGTGGGGAGGGGGTGGGGCTATTAAATAAAAAATTAAAATGGAAAGGGGGATTTTTATTAATTTTAAGAGGAGTGGTATTAGTTAATGTTTATTATATGGGGGGGCGGTAATATAAAATGAGGGGTAGTATTGAATAAAAATTTAAAATGAGAGATAGTATTATATGGGAGGGTAGATTTTTAAAAAAATGAAAGAGAGTGGTGCATATTGCAATGGGGAAGTTGAATAGGTGTTGGAGAGGATGGCGTAGGGAAGAGGGGATTGTAGGTGGTGAGGAAGTCGTTGTTGAGTAGTGGCATAGGGAGATAAGGCCGAGAGGCCACAACGCAGTGGGGGAGCGACGTTTCAATGGGTGGAGTGTTTTAAGGTGAGTGCATTTCGAGGGTTAGGAGGAGCGTTGTAATTGCAGGGTGAATCGTTCGACGCAAGAGAGCTGGGCGTGTGAGATGTGAGGATGCCCGCTGGGTTTGGGGAGAGGCTGAGGGCATATAGAGAGAGTGGGGGTAGATCGAACAGGTGCGTAGGGAGATGAAAATAGCGCAGGGTAAGGGAGAAGCATAGGTGGTAGGGGGAAACTGTGAGGTAGGATGGGTTAAATAATTTTTTAATTTAAAAATTGTAGGAGCGTTGGACGCCAAATGCTGCAGGATGGGAGTGTTGGAAGTAGGGTCAAGTGTGGGAGAGATGAGTGTTAAAGAGGGTAGTGCTGTTGTATGGAGAGTCATAGGTTGTGTGTAAGGGGCATAGGGAGGTGAGGTTTTAGAGTTGAGTAGAGCGCTGTGAGGCAGAGTGCGTAAGGGCAATAGAGCATGGGGAATGGAGTGAATGCTGTGAGGAAGGTCGAATGCGCCAAGGGCCAAGCTGCCCAAAGATTGATTTTTTTTTTTTTTTTTTTTTTTTTTTTTTAATTATAACAGCAGAGTAGAGTAGAAGACTTTAAAAACAGCAGCAGAGAAATGTAGTCCAGAAGCTTAGAAGTTTTCACCAAAAACCCTAGAAATTTTTAGAATATTACATAGGGCGATGTAGCAGCAGAAAATTAGAGAATTTGTGGAGTTGGAGAACTCAGAAATCTCAGAAATTTCTTCAAAAACCCTCTTTAAACTATTTTCCAGCAGCTCAAAAATGCAGAATTTAACAATACTCAGAAATATTTTCCACTAAAAACTCGTAAACTTCTTCGGGAATCAATTTTAAACAATTTTCAGCAACTCTTCAAAATGATGCAGAATTTAAAGTGCAGAAATTGCAGGAAGAATGAGCAGTGAGAAAACCTTCAGATGCACAATGCTGCTCTTCTTCAAAACCAATGCTTCCAATTTTTGAATGCTTCTTTTCAAAGCAGATTTCTGAATGCTGGGATTTTGAATGCTGCTCTTCTCCAAGATAAAATTTCTGAATGCTGCAAAATCACTACTACAAAAACTCTAAGTGCTGCAAGAATGCCAAGAATTTTTCAGATATGCACAGGCCATAAACACAAATGGCTCACTCAATTTGGAGCAGGGCCAGTAATCACCCGCTCTGATACCATGTTAAACACCATGTTAAACACACACATGGTGTATGAGAAGATAAACACACACACACAAGAGACTCAACACACAATGAAAGATAAACGTGAGACTTTCTTATTTTCCATTATACAAAGATGTACATTTATAGTACAATGGTGTGACTCTTGGTTTCACATTCCAAGGTCACTTGGACTCCATTGTGACTTTTCGCATTCCACACCTACCCATGTAGGATTAGGTGTTCCAACATTGGCGAATATTTAATATGTGATTCTTTTGGTGCTGCTCGGAATCTTACTACTTGTCCAACTGCTTGCATAACATCTGGTTGGGAGGCTAGTACATATAGAAGACTACCAATCATAGATATGTATAACCTTTGATCCACATCCTTAGATGAGTCGTCTATGCTCAATTTGCAACCTGTTACCATTGGAGTAAGGATGGGTTTGCAATCTTCCATTTCAAATTTCTTGAGCATTTCCTTCATGTAATTGGCTTGAAATATAAATATTCCTTTCTCTTGCTAAGATATTTGAATCCCTAAGAAGTATGCCAACTCACCAAGTAAATACATCTCGAAATCACTTTGCACCTTTGTAACAAACTTCTTACTTAGTCGATCATCATTGCTACCAGTTATTGTATCATCCTCTTTAGCTATTAGACACGCTTTAGTTTATTTATCCAGAACATATATGTCGTTTAGAGCTCAACTTGTTGTAGCCACAATTTCACCATACACACCTTTCCTGATTTCACATTTTGTGGAGTTGAATAGTATTGTGTGTCCTTGATCACACATTTGTCCAACACTAAGCAGATTGTGATTCATGTTTTCAACCAATAGAACATTCTTGGCTAGAGCATCTTTACTTTCGAGAGTGACAATACCTGATCCTATAACATTTGAAGATCCATCATTTCCAAAGGACATGGTTCCATCCGTCTTGTCTTTTAGAGATACAAATTTATTTTTGTCTCCAGTCACATGCGTTGAGCAACCGCTATCAACATACCACACATCTTTGTTCTTTTGAGCCTTGAAATCGAGAGCACAATTATCATTCTTCTTCTTCTTCCATGTTTGTTTGTTCTGTGGCTTTGAAGATTCTTCTGGAGGATTTTCAAGTCTGCAGTCTTTGGCTATGTGTCCAAAGTTTTGACATTTGTAACATTCAATATTATTTATTAAATGTTCAAATCTATTGATGTTTCGCTGAGCCCTGGGAGGTTCATATTTGACAGATCTCCTAGAATTGTATTCATTCCTAGGGTACGTGCGACATTCTACAACTTTATGACCAAGTTTTCCACATGAATAACAGTAGCCATAAAAAATATGTTGGTACCTGGATGGAAATTTTCATCGAGGAATTGTCTTCCAAGGTTGTTCTTGTGAATATTGTCTAGTGAAGTCTACATGCATGTTAGATCTGATAGGTTCATTGTATTTTGTTGTATAAGGTCCTGCTTCTTCTTCTTTGTAACCGATTCCAGTTATGTCATTGTAAGATCGTTGATTGTTGATGAGTTCTTCCAATTCCCTTGAGCTGTTGGCATAGTTTTGGATAGTTTTTTCTTTCTTCACATCCTCACGCAGCGAGACTACTTCAGCTTCTAATTCTTCCCTTTCTTGTTTTCTTTCTTCCAACTTCTTTTGAAGTGACTCTTCAATGCCTTTTTGTTCTTCAACTTCAATTTTGATACCTTGAACTTCTTCTTCAAGGGCTTTGGAATGGATCTTCTCTCCCTTGAGATCTTTTATAATCTTGATTGCTTCCTTATAAAATTCTTCTATGGTCATTCCTTCTTCTTCATTGTTTGATACCTCTTGTTTATTGTGCTTGGGTTTATTGTGCTTGGCCATAAAAAATACTCTCCCATTGGCTTCTTCTTCATTGTCATTATCTTCATCGAATGATGAGCTATCTTCTTTAGAGAGAAATTCCTTTTGGATCCTTGCTTGTTGAATTTCTTAAAGCCTTTCTTTCCTTTTGAGTTTCCATCACTTCTGTTTGGACATTTTTCTACAAAATGCCCAACCTCATTATAGCTAAAACATATCAATGGAATTTTACCTTTGAATTTTCCCTTACCAATTTTTGGTTCTCTCATGAAGTAAGCATATTATTCATCTGAAAGACCTTCTTCATCATCTCCCTTTTCTTCACACTTGCAGGTGCATGTCTTTTCAATTGAAGGTTGTTTATCCTTATTGGTTTTCTTAGATGCAATGAACGTAGTTTCTAGATGTGAAGTACCCTATTCTTCATCAAGTCTCATTTCATATGCTATGAGAACTCCATGTAATTCCTCTTTGTTGAGTTTGTCCATATTTGCACTGTATTCTAAGACCGATACCTTTGGGTTGAATCTCCCTGGTATCATTCTAAGAATCTTTGCTATAATATTCTTCTCATCAACTTGCTCTCCCAATCCTTCCAAAGTATTGGTTATTTCATCAACGTATTGGAAGTATGTAGAAATGTTACAATCTTCTTCCATTCTGAGTTGCTCAATTTTTTCTCTATAGATTTGAAGCTTTGCTTCTTTGACATTTGAGTCACCTACATATATATTCTCAAGCTTTTCCCATACATTTTTGGTGGTTTTACAACCCAATGCCTCATGATAAGCAGATTCAATAAGTCCACTGATAATAATATTCTTTGCTTTTGCATCATTTACCAAATTCTTCTTACCTTGTTCATCCGTGGTTGATGTAAATCCATTTTGAACAATGTCCCATACTTTGTAACCTTGTGCCAAGAGATAGACCTCCATTCTTCCTTTCCAGAGTGCATAATTATTTTCATTGAACAGAGGTACACCATACTTGGTATGCTCCGCCAGCTCCTTCAAACTGCTAAACTGCTATTGAAGGAACCAAGCTCTGAAACGAATTGTTGGAAATACTGAGAGGGGGGGGGGGGGGAATGGTATTCTTTCAATTAAGGCATTAGTTAATCTTCAATTATTATCGGTGTTTGTACAATGATAGCGGCAAACAAAGAGGAACACAAATGCACACGATTTTAAGGTGGAAACCACTCTAGGAAAAAAGTCACCTAATGCTTTTCTAATAATTCTTTAATATTCAACTCCAATTGAAAATAAAGCTCCAACTTCCTAGAATATAGAAAAGAATTCTTCTGCCGTATTGGATGGACACTCCAATGCAGATATTCTTTAGTAGTCAGGCGAACAAATGCCCCAACTTTACCAGTGAGCTACAACTCACCCTAGCACCACCCTACCACCCTATAGAAGAATAAAAGAAAATGGACTCCCATACAGGGAAATGGTCCACTTTACAATGATATAGAATGATGTAGAAGAATAAGACACACTAGACCATAACCCCAAGTATGACACAACCACCTAATGATGATCCTAGATATCCCGACACTGCCTCTTCAACTCTTGGCAGATAGACACTAGAACAATTTTTACAATAATGTATTTACAATGACTAAGTACAGTGATACCTTTACAATGATTGTATGCAGTGCTACCCACTTGAAGACTTCATATGATGAACTTCTTGCTGCTATTATGCACCTTGGTTTCTGCTCTTGTCATGCTACCCTCTGTTGCACCTTGCTTTGCTTTTCTACCCTAGAAAGTCTGGTCCTTTGCAACCCTTGACAACACATGATCTAGTTTTTTCTTGCCTTCTAGGAGCTCGATATTGAATCTGGTTTATCTCTGTTAATTCAGATCCTCAATATCCAATTTTTGGTCCTGTAGTAGTTCTCTGAGTCATCTTTCCAATGCCATAGGT